>JARHVA010004484.1:1287500-1367500 GCA_037957365.1 Torreya grandis
TTAAAACTCCAAGGATTTGTATCTCCTTAAATCTTGTAAATATCATAGTTATAAGGAAATTTAACACATTGGCATGCTGACGAAGCTACTTCTCTCATGTAGTGAGTCCAAGGATGACTAAATAATATGTTATAAGAAAGTGGGAAGTTAAATATCATGAATTTAACACATACCAAGATGGGGGGATTAATGAAAGGGATACAAACACAACATAAAGGGGTAATTTATCTTCTATCATATCCTTGACATGTAATTTGTGTGGATTTAAGATTAAATTCAGAATAC
This sequence comes from Torreya grandis, assembly GCA_037957365.1. Classification (NCBI taxonomy): domain Eukaryota; kingdom Viridiplantae; phylum Streptophyta; class Pinopsida; order Cupressales; family Taxaceae; genus Torreya; species Torreya grandis. Next base: position 1,287,786 of record JARHVA010004484.1, read on the forward strand.
CCATTTGTTTTTATAAAATCAAGTGAAGCCACGTAGATGTCTAAAACATCATCAATTATTGTACACTTGACTTGGATATCTCCTATTTGGATGCTAATGAATAATGTAGGGTCATACACATGAATAAATATTGCATTAGGGATCATATAATAAATAGGTAATTTGAGTGAAAGGGAGTTGTCTATATACACATAATAGTTTTAAAATTCATTAATTACTAATGATTTCTCTCTTGAAAGAACCCATTGAGTCTCAATCTCTTTGAGTGCATGTGTTAAAGGGTGCACCAGGAAAGGGGTGGGAAAACCATTAGTCCTTTTCAAGATAGTTATTCCTTATACCACCATTTAAAACCAATACAAACCTATCTTATACATTTCCCTAAGATTTGACACCTCCCTTATAGAATCCTCCAAGAAATTCACCACCTAAAACATCCCCTACCTAAGCCAAAACATATTTTTTCATTTAAAAAACAAAGTTACACAATCTGACCATATTCTTTAAAATAAGCACATTATGGGAGTAGGTCAGCCTCAACTAACCTAGTCTGGGACCTAACTATTTTATTTATTAAAGAATAAATTTGATTGGGCTGACTCTGTTAACTAAAATTTTGGAAGGGATTAGGGTTATATCTAGATATACAAACACATCATTTTCACCATTTTCATTAGAGAGAGATACAGATAATCATTCATTTTTACTTATTTACAATCTTCTCTTCCACCATTATACTTGAGGAGTCATTGCTTAAGGTTTACACTTAGAGAGAAGAATCTTATCTTGTGAAAAATGTTTTAGATGTATAGGAGAAGTCATATAGCCTAAAACTAGCCTATCTTTGTGATCCTTACAAATCACAATATCCTCTTTCAAAGCACTATTAGCCAAGGGAGAGATTGAGCCTTGATGGGTTTGTCTTCAATTTAAGTATTTCTAACTCTCACTCCTCTATTTTAGTAGATATAATTAGCATAAGTAATGGATTTTGAATTTAATTCTCTCTCCATAAATTAGGAACATACACACACACACACACACACACACACACACACACACACACACACACACACACACACACACACACACACACACACACACACACACACACACACACACACACACACACACACACACACACACACACACACACTTAATTAGATTTCTTCTTTGCATGTTTAATTTTATTTTTATTATCCCCATTTTGTCTCACATGCTTTGATGAGTACTAGATTAGACTTACTTTAATTTTTCATTTACTTTGATAAGAAAACATAGGACCTAGTTAGGGTTATTGTGTGGTATGACTTGACTAGAGGCTTTGGATCCCTCTCTAAAGATATTTTATGGTAATATGTCCTTTATTTAAGTCTAAAGGATCTATATTGGCCATGACCCCAATTGTCTACATATACCAATAAGTGAAAGGACTAGTGCCATTTATCTTCTCTAAGCTAGGATTGATTTGTAGATCATATTCACATTCCCTTGTACACATTCTCATGAACCTTACATGAACTAAACCTTATAGGTTTTATTCCACACTTCATTTATTATTTATTTCATTTTTTCATCATTATAATGAATATATCAACACATAGTTGATTTGATCAACTCTATTTTTATTTTTGTAGGTCATCTTCATGTTATAGGTATAATCAATGAAAGGGGGGAGTGAATCAGTGAGCCTAGATATTTTAATTAAAATTTAAATCCTTTCAATCTATTAACCAATAACCACATATCAACTTTGATCAAGTAACATAACAAGAGAGCTCATTCATTCAATACATACACAAGATCAAACACACAACACATAGTTTGTTGGGCTCCTTTTTTGGAGCAAGTACATGGACTGTGCCAACTAGACCAATCTCAATGTGAGTAAACCTTGGGAGTGGTTTTTCCCCTTTTGTACATTTTGGCACTAGTTGGAGAAGTCCCCTTATATCTCACACCAATTGGTGGGTAGTTGCATATCACTAACTTTTATAAAGACACCCCTACTAAGACTTGGACATGGAAGATCAAGAAGCATGGATGTCAAAGAGTGGATTAGGTGAGATAGAAACCCATCAATGATAGATAAACATATGGCATGTGCTCATCCACCCTAGATAACATAGTGGAGTTAGCATACTCATGATATCTTAACACTTGGCACATGCCCATCTGACTTGGAAAGGAGACTCCTTTTCACCTATAAAAAGAGACCCACATTTAAACATAAAAGAGATAATTAAGTGTAGTTAAGCTCTAAAAAATAGAGAGCAACCCATTAGTATTCCCCATTATTCATATGGTAGTTTAGATATTTGAATGTACAGCCCAAGCTCACATATGAGTTTTTGGGCATGAATTGAGTGAGGAAGAGCATTTTCTCTATTTCTTTGTATTAAACTTTGTTGTTGAACTATAAGTTATTGAATAAATTGTGTTAATAGTTATTTTCTAGTTTGTGTAATGTTATGCTTATGAGTTAAGCTTCATTAATCAATGTTTAACTTCTATTTAATGTATTATGAAATGGGGGTTCATTCTTCATCGCTACTGGCATCCTCATGCCATATAGTAACCTCAACTCACCTATAAAATGACTAAGGGTTGGAATAAAATATACTAAGGTTATAATATTGGTGCCTAGAGTGCTACTTGGAGGATGAGTTATTGAACCCAAGCCTTCCTTATGATTTGCCTAAGTACCTGAATCACCTTATGTTAACTTCTATCCCAACTCATGCTACTAAGAACCCTACTTAGCCAAGTATGGAATTACACCATAGGACTTGCACTACTGAGAAGGATTACACCTATTTAACCCCCTTTAGATAACCTAGCACTGAATGGTCACATAAACTCCTATATCCAATGACCAAGTATCTTTGAACCCCATGTTACACCATATTGTAACTAGCCCAATGTGGGCATAGTCCCTTCACTATTGCACTTTGAGTGAGTTCACAAGGATTATACCTTGTGTGAAATTGATGTTAGTGTCATAGCATGATTAGATGTTGTTCACTAAACCTTACTATCCTCACACCTAACTCCACCAGTCTAAAACTAACTTGGATGGATAGCTAAGTGCATGGTCAAGCGTAGAAGCCAACCTAGTAAACTTTTCTACAACATTTTGGTTTTGTTTCTAGGACACTGTTGAATTTAATTATTATAATAGTGCAATAGAGTGATGTTCTAACTATCACTTGAGAATATTGAGTGTTGGCTAAATCAATTGGAAGATAGTTTTACATAAAGGCATCCTACATGTGAAGGATAGAAGCCAAGAAGATAGGTACAAACTAACCTATAAGATACTCTGTATGAGGTTTTCTTTTGCAAACTACCTTAGCATGTGTATCATTGGTTGGTCACATACACTACGACTAGAATGTGTATCTATGTCTAACACATCAAGCGGACCATATAATTCATAGAGACTTTAGAGAGCCTAGATGAATTTTAGACACTCTCTATGGACAAGTGGTGGAGTGGTGTGTTGAATAACTATGTGTTGGAGTTTGCAGTGTCAACCTTATCATGCCCAAAAGAAGTAAAGTGTGAGTTTATTCATGAACCAAGGGGCATGTTCATAAGAGGGATCAATATCAAATTAAATAATTTTATATTATATTACAATATATAAATTTTAATAATGGAAGGCTAAAGTCTTTGCACATATGAGCAGGCATAGAAGGTGAGAAGGGGAAGTGTAGGTAAGGTGTAATGGAAAAGGAATAGCAAATTGACACCCAAGAGCTCTAGAGGCTAAACTATAGTAAGTAAAGGCATAGACTAATGAAGGATCTAGAACCTAGAAGTGTTGAGAGGACCCATTGTAAGTGGGAAAGGCATGAGGAAGGATCCCTTGAATTGAAACAACATGAATAAATAGAAGAAGTAAGAGACCAGACTTAGTAGTTAGGTATAGGATGTAGTGGGTTCCTATAGGATGTGGTACTTGAGAATATCCTAGAGTATGGTGAATCAAGTCACACTAAGCACATAACATGGTTAGAGCAAAAATTTATGCCATACCCTGACCCTGCATGGTAAAAGGACATTCTACATCAAGACATGAGTGTGATATATAACTTACAAGGTAAACTTTAGTTAGCTAGAGATTTATAGGTACAAGTTACTGCTTCATGCAAGAATCAAGATCATGAAGAGGTTGAAGTGAAAGAATTTACTAAGATCCTACACCTACAAATTAAAGGAATGTTACACCTAATAAAATATTTATTGATAAAGCATACAGGGAAGAAACCAAAAGTATAGGTTTCACCTTAGATGATTGAAGTTGTTTCACTATATGTGGATCAGGTGTGTGAAGTAAGGCATACTCAGAATGTCAAGTATGATCAAGAGTTATTGATAAATACCACCATCAATGGGTGGTTAGTTTGTGAAGTATTAGTTGATATGGGTGCTAAGTTAAATATTTTGATGCAAAACACCTGGGAAAAGATGAGGTAGCCACCCTTGATGCCTTCACCTCAAATGATTTTCATGGATAAAAAAACCCAAGCATAGCCTATTGAGATCTTGAATGGCACCATTTTAGATATCATGGGTGTCAAGTTCCTCTCTAACTTCAAGGTCATCAAGTTGGCAGAATAGGATAACTATCTCATGCTCTTGGGAAGGCCATAGTGCTATGTTAACAATGCATATATCCATTTTAAGAAGTACTATATGACTTTTGAGAATGGAAAGGAAAGAGTGGTGATTCCTCTTTCAAGTGACCAAAGGCCCCCATACATATAAAGTGTTAATCTCAAGGATGAGATCAACCACATCTATAATATCATGGTGTAGGGTGTTAAGAAGCTCAACCCTAATAACCAAGGCATGCTCAAATGGGAGGATGAACAATCATCCTCTAATAAAACTAATGTAGCCTAAGAATGATTGGTAAAAGAGGCTTATGAGGTCACTAACCAAAGGTGCCACATATTACATGTAGTTAGGTTAAGGCCAGCCAAGATAGGGTTGGTTAAGATTAAGCACCTCAAGAAGAAATGAGTGCCCCATGCTCAAAAAATGGAAAAAAGGGTACTTTAGCTCAATAAAGGGAATCTTATAGTGATTACAAAGGAGCTATCCCATATAAAATTATCTCCAATACATTAAATCCTACTTCCCAAAGGAGATAGATTGAATGGGCACACTAGTGCATACCTTGAAGAGCATTGTTGCTCATTGGTGGCTAGTGCAGAGACCCAGCTTGCCAACTTGGAAGGATGTGAAAGTAGTGATATGCACCAATTTTGGTAAAATTAATAAATATTTAGACATACCTACTTATGTTGGTGATTTTGACCCAATCATACATATGCATTTATGTGAAGAAACATGAACTATATGTGGCAATAATGCACCAAGAGGCCTATGGGTGCATACTTTATATAGGACCTTGAAAACTTGGGCATGAACATGGTACATTGTAAATGAGATGCATCATGAGATAGGGAACTAGGATATTCTTAAGGAAAATTTCATGCACACCTTCTCCTTTTCTTCATAGAACCTAGAGCTACTAGATCCATTACAAGTCATCTACAGGGTGGTGTTTGAGGACACTACTATCTTATAAGAGCACCTAAAGGAGATGTTTGAGGAAAAGGGACTATCACTCTTAAAATTATTTGAAGAGATGGTGCTCAATAGAAATTCTAGTGAAGAAGATGATGAGATCTGGAAAGAGCATAATTGGAAGGCTCTAACAGGTAGATAAAAGTTTGTGCACTTTGTAGATGATAACACCCTAGATGATGAAGATCCAATGCATCTTCAAATTGAAAAATCAAAGGGGACAAGGCAAGTTGACTCTCATCACGAGATAAATTAACCCTACTACATGCCACTCAAGACCACTAAAGTAGACATCAACGTAGAAGGCAAAATGAAGATCACCACTATAGGTGCTTACTAGTATGAATTAGAGCTGGCACAAATTGTAGACCTCCTAAAATAATTTTAGGACCTATTTTCATGTAGCTATAAGGACATGAAGGGCACCCACCCTTCACTAGGGAAAATTAGAATCAAGTTGGTGGATGGCGTGAGGATAGTCAAAAAGAACCCATATCAGATGAATCCCAATCTTCATGCTAAGATAAAGATAGATATCAATGGAATGTTGGTGGTCAATGTCATCTACCCAGTAAAAAATATGAATGGGTGAGTTTGATGGTCATTAGCTTAAATAAATATGGGTGCATATATATTTACATCAACTATAGGGTGTTGAATGTTGCTTGCATCAATGATTCATTCTTGACCCCATTCACTAATGAGGTCCTAGATAGAATCATAGGTTGTGAGATATACACTTTCACTTATGGGTTTCTAGGCTACCATCAAGTGTAAATTGAGGAGGAGGATAATCCCAAAATAAATTTTATGATTGAATGGGGTTGTTTCACCTATAACATGATTCCCTTTGGATTATGACATTTCTTGAGTACATCATCTACAAGGATAGTTTGTTTCTTGATCTAGTGAAGATAGCTGTAATAATCCAACTCTAGACTCCCTCAATGTAGAAAGGCATTCATACCTTTCTAGGCCATTGTGGCTACTATATGAAGTTCATTTAGAGCTATGTAAAGATCACATCACCTCTCAAGGAACTCTTTCACAAGGATGGCCCATTCTACTAAGGCAAGGTGTAAGAAGAGGCCTTTGAAACACTAAAGTTGAAATTGGCTAGTACACCAATTTTATAATTTCCTGACTGGATGACTCCTTTCTACAATCACATTGATGCTTTAGGCTCTACCATTAGCACCATATTGGCACAACTAGGTGAAGGTAGGATGGATCATGTCATCTCCTTCACAAGTATAAAATTGTTGTAGGCCAAGAAAAATTATACCACCACCAAGCATGAGGCTCTGAGAATGGTATATGCCTTACAAAAATTTAGGTAATACATGTTGGCAACCCCTTTCATCTTCTTCATAGATCATGAGGCACTCAAGTACCTCATTAACAAACCTATTTGACATGGGCACATATTCAAATGGATTATTCTCTTCTAATAATTCTATTTCTCCATTGTAGTTAAACTTGGGAAGCAGAACTTGGGGCTAGACCATTTATCTTGCATCAATTTTGGTGATGCAATGGTATCGATTAAGGATGACATACCAGACATGAAGTTGTATAGAGTTTAGCATGTTCTTGAATATTTAGCAAATATTTCCACTTTCTTAACATCAAGGTTTGCACCATAGACCTTAACCACTAAGGAAAAGAAACAACTCATGGTCTATGTCACCCCCTTCCAGCTCATCAAGGGGGAGCTATAAAAACTAAGTAGGGATGAAGTTTTACATCGATGTGTTTTATAACATGAGAAGTACATGAGGGGATTTTAGGAGGCCATTATATTGGTGATGTAATGGCATACAAGGTATTTTATTTAGGCTTATGGTGGCTAAGCTTGTTCCAAGATGCCAAGGAGTATGCTAAGGTATGTGATGTATGCCAATGCACTATAAATCCTAACCACCAGGATGAGATGCCTCTCATTCCCATTCTCTCATAGATTCCATTTGAAAAATGGTCCATTAACTTTTTTGGCTCAATCATGCCCATAACATAGTACACAGGTGTAAGATATATATTAGTGGCCACTAACTATTTCACCAAGTGGGTCAAATCCATGCTAACTAAAGACTACATAGCCACAATAGTGGCATGATTCATATGGGAGAACATCATTAGTAGGTATGGGTGCCTATTGAGTCTGACTAGCGATAGGGGCACTCATTTCATCAATGAGATAGTGTGCATCCTTCTGACTGAATACATGGTAGAATACCACAATACTACCCCATATCATTGCCAAGCTAACATCATGGATGAAGTGATGAGTGTTAGTAGTCATGACATTAATTTTTTCCCCTAAATCTACTAGAATGTTAGGAATTTCCTTTTCTCTTATTATAAATTTGATGACTGGATTGCCTAGGTCTACATATTTAGGTATTAATAATTTACTTGCTAACAAATCAATAACTTTACCATAAACATGTATGGTTCTTGGGTACTATTTTTTCCTTCCAATTATTTTGACACAGAAAGTCTTGATAATTCTATTTAGTTTAGGAATGTCCCTAATAGCTTGTAATAGTGGTACTTAAATCTTAATTTTTTTTCAAATCATGGATCAAATCTTATTCTTGTTTGATTTCAATTTCTTTCAATCTTTTTAAGGAAAAGGAGTTGTTGGTGTATTGATATTTTCCTTGGATTTTTTAGGACCTTCATTAGTTTCAACTTCCTTATTATTTGGTTTAGGCAAATGTGTTTTATCTTTTTCATCAAGTATCTCTAAAATGAGAATTGGAGACTCTCTTATAGTTTTCCTTGATCTTAGTTATATATTAGAATAGTCAATGGCCCCTACATTGATAGTTTTTCCTTGGTCATTGACATAAATGAGTGCTTATGGTTTATTCTTTGGATTTTCTATTGGTTGTGTAGGCATTGGGGGTTGATTAACTTGTTTTGTATTTTGAATGATAGGTGGTGGCATTATAGTTTACTACTAGGGTTGCCTTCTTAGATGATTATATTGTTGATGATGGGTCCATTGTGGGTGAGGTTATTGTTGTGGTACCCATGGTTGTTGTTGAGGTACCCATGGCTATTGTGGCAACATCCATGGTTTAGGGGATACCTAATATTATCTAAGAGATCAAATCTAGGCTGGTGGCATTTTATTTTGACCCCACATTGGTGGAGGTGTTGGACCATTCCATGGGGATATCCATGGATTAGATAAATTTCTTGCACCAAACTTTCCTTGATTCTAATTTTGTGGATGAAAATTTTATCTTTCAACATAATTTATTTATTTAATAGATTGAGAATTTACTTTTATCTATTTTTTTAGAGTAGGTATAATAGTATAATGTTTTGTGTCATGGTCTGCTCCCTCACAAATTCCATAAGAATAAATGTTTGTTTTGTCTAAAGGACAATGCCTGAGAGCATGTTTCAATCTACACTTAGGACAATAAATGGATAATGGTTATATTACATTAGCTTTATCTTGAAGACCATCTAATGTACTATTTAATGTGACAAAAATATTAGTTTTCATATTTACAAATTATTCCATTAACTTGCCCAAGTCGTTATATTTTCCCAACCTTCCTTTTCTCATTCCTAGTTTTGTCTAGAAATAATTAGTACAGGGTTCTAAAATCTGATGAAAGGCTAGTTTGTTTATATTCACTCCACCCATTAATTTCAATGCATCTCTAACGTCTTCATCTAATCCTTTGAGGAAGAAAAGTTTTAGGACTTCATCAATAAGTGGATAACTAATTCATTTGTGTGTGAATGAAAATATATCCAAATAATCTTCTAAGGATTCATCTTCATTTTGTTTAATTTTAAAGATTTCCTCCTTTCTTTATTTCACCTTAAAATAATCCTAATATGTTTTCAAAATTTTAGTTTTCATAACTACCCATGTATGGATGGAGTTACCTGGCAGACCCATGAAACATCTCATGGCTGCATCTTGAGTATTGATGGAAATAATTTCAGTTTATAATTATCTAAAGTGTAGTCATAAGTTTGATAGAGAAATTTGAATTCAAATAAAACCTGATCAAGATCTTCAGCAGATCTTCCTCAAAAGTTGGGTAAATTTTTAGGATAAATATTTTTCATGGTAGTTTGATCATTAGGATCTACAAGAAATGGAAAGGAAAAATTCCTTCCTAGTTTTCTAACCCATCGTTCTTGTTGGTCACCCATATCTTCTTCCTCTGATGTGTCTTCAACACTAGGATTAGTTATCTAGTGAATGTTGCTATGGATTCTTGAGGGTTACTCAAACTCTTCAAAACTCTTTTCAATTATGGCCCATTCAAATGATTTTTCTAAATCTTTCATAGCCTCAAGATATTCTCTCCCTATGAGTGGATGATTTGGATGTACTCTTCTTATAAGACTTACTTGTGGCAAGGTTCTAGTCCCAAATAGGATTTTAGGAGACTCCTAAAGATGTGATTCAATAGCTTATTCTAAACTCTCAGCTAAAGATGGTGATGGACTTTCTTTTCTGAATTATAGGGTAGGACTTTCAACTAGAGATGTTGAAGGACTTTTTGTTGTTGGTTTTGGAGGAAATTTTGAAATAAATCATCCTTTTGAGTCTCTTAGTCGAAACATAAATTGAATTATCTTTTATGATTTTTATGTTTTTTTGTTTATTTTATATAGATCAATAAGTTTTACCTTACTAACACCTTAAATTCCATGACAATGGCACCAAAAATGATGAGTGTCATTTAACTCTTCATTTAATCAATTTTTCAGATTGATGTCTATCAAACCAAGGCCGTTGTCTAAAGCTATATGTAGTAAGGTTCATGATGGTATATCTATAAGTTGGTCTTGGTGGGATTTTGATTATTCTAATGGAACTTTTACTAATGAAATGATTATTTTAAATTAATTACTTCACACACTTACTGAAAGAAGAGACTATTGACTAATTCAATCTTTTGCTTGAAATTAAAGCACACTTTCACACATTCTTGAAATTATAAATTTTAAATCTAATTCACACTTTCTTAAATTATAAATGTAAATCTAATTCACACTTTTTTGGAGACTATAAATGTAATTCTTCATTCACACTTGCTATAAAAATGAAATACTATTGAAAATGTAAACCCAAAATTTACTATTTTATGAATGACTTAAGATATGAAATGATTGAAGATAATATGATTATTTAATAATATAAAATTGATTTAACATAAATATAAATATCATACATAAATTATTGGTTCTAGGGAGAGTGGGCCCTTGCTCTTCTTAGAGTCAAGAATGAAGTTTAATCAGTACTGGAAATTGGAATGATTCTTCATTAATTCATGAAATTTAGAAAATTTACAATATTCTTGGAGTTCAAAATATATCTATCTTCATTATTATTTACTCTAGATGAAAACATAAATATTTATACTTAATCCCTAGATTAAATACAATATACAAAAAAATAAAATTACTAATCAATTTGTTGTTGCCCAAAGATAGGAGATCTAGATTGATTATAATCCTGGAGAATCCTACTATTATCACAAAATAGTTATACTATCCATATAATAGTTTCAAGGTCCAAATATATACAAAATATATCAAGATTGAATCCTTCAAAATAGGAGGAAAATATTTTTTTGATGTGATTCTAGTTGGAATGATTATCCTTTACTATTGATATTCCTACCAAATCTCCAGCATCTTAGTCTTCAGACCTACAAAGTTCATAGGAATAGACCTATAGAGTCCATAGATATGGATCTATAGATTCTATAGGAATGGGCCTATCAAGTCTATAGATATGATTTTTTTAGTATTACCCAAGGTTGTAAGTTTTTAGGTTCTGTAGATATTAGCTAAGTAGGTCTTTAGCTTAGGAAAACTAGAGCTTATTTATCATGCTGAATTTGCCATCTTTTCTATACATTCTTCAAAACCAAAACACTAAAATATGTTATTTGTTACGCATAAATGACAAGGTATTAAATTAATCCTTAGTTTGACATAAATGAGATAAAGTATCTATTTTCAATGCTATAGTCAACTAAAATTTTATGATTTACATAAGATTATATCCTTGGAGAGATGAAATAAAGGAAATACTATGTCAATAATAAGCCATATTTTAAGCTCATCATGAAGCCTTTAACAAAATCCTAGGAATGTACCTAATGAAGATATGCAACATTGGTCACAAGTACTAAGATGATCATGTTTCAATGGTACTTTGGGTGTATCACATAACTACAAGTTATTGAATAAGGCTACACCATTTTAACTACTATTTGGCATTGAATAAGTTCTACCCATGGAATTAATGGTGCCTTCCTTGTACATTGCATGATTTGGCCACTTAGATGACTAGGAATCTTTAAGCACAAGATTGGAAGACTTGGAGTGCTTGGATTAGAAGCACACCCAAGCTAAATGGAGTTATCAAGTTGAGAAATTTTACTAAAAATGGTGGCATGATAAGCACTTCAAATACAAGAAGCTGACTAAAGAAGCATTGGTGTTGCTCTATGATTCCAAGTACTTCAATAACCCAGGCAAGTTATGAATCTGGTGGATGGGTCCTTACATCATCTATCACATCTTGGAAATAGGTGCATACAAGCTACACACATTGTCTAGTGAATTGTTCCTTAGGCATTTTAGTGGCAATCGATTGAAGCTTTATAGGTAGTAGAATGACACTCGTGCCATGAAAACTCTAACTTCTTAGTCAATAGTTAGTTTGAGTTGAGCTAACCAAAATAAATTTTGGTGTAATCTAAAGCACTCTTTTCATTTTTTTGTGTCCCTTTTATAATATATAGAGGTAGTAAGTGGTACTTTGTGGCCAAAAAAAAATATATATCAACACTTCATGCACAATTATAATTGGGTGAGTCAAACACTTGCACCCATAAGCACATGAGGCCAAATATCTAAGTAGTGGGTGGATGAAGCTTACTAGGTGTAAGTAGGAGTATCTAAGAGAGACATATGCATAAGATGGAAAGTGTAGGCACCTTAAAGGCCCAAGAATGAACCACTCTAGTGCTACCTTTATGCTATATTTTCAAAAAAGTACAATTATTGATCTAGTGCTAGATAAACCCACAGGAAATAAGTGAAAATGCACAACATGATTAACCACAAGGTATATAGTCAAAGCGCACATTCTAAGAGTGCACAAGAGAATCAAGAGAGAAACAAAGTGTTAGAGGGAAAGTGAAAGGTATTTATATGGGTTAATACAAGGCCAAGGTAAGATGATGTGCATGAAATTGACCAAGGCAAAAATCATGCTTGAATGTTATGAATATGTGATATCTCTTCTCTTTACTTTGTTAGTTTAGTAGTTTCTATGGATGCATATAATTTGTAATTCATCCCATGAAAATTTTGTTTATCCCACATTCATGGTAAGTAGTAGTTTCTTAGATTATAATTCATATATAAGTGTTGAGCCCAATGAAGGCATCCACAAAATTATTATATTGAGCTTGCTCAAAGGATGTTGCCCCTCGAAGTGGCCTATGATCAATTCAATATTTTCAAGTGTTCTATCAAATTTAATCCATGCTACTAATTCTAGTTATTTTGTGTATTTTTATTATTTTTTGTAGGAAGATCCTCTCATCTAGTATCAGAACACTTTCCAAGGCCATTTTTTTTTAATTTATAAATAACTATGTTATGATACATAATAATTTTTCAAAAATAACTATGTTATATTACATAATTAATTTAAGTATTTTCTTGTAACAAAATAATCTATTTTAGATTAGGGTAAAAAATTAATTGCATAACTGTGGGAAGTGCTTGGGTGAAAGCCCTAAAACATTATTCAAGTCATGGTAGTAACTTGAATATGAGCAAAAAATGTGGAGGATGAAATTGCTACCCTCAAGACCCACATCAAAGATCGTGATGAAAAAATTCCCAACCTCAGTCTTCGACATACCATCATGAACTATATATGACATCTAGAGTCTTTTTAAGCACTACATTTTCTTCTTCTAGAAATTATCATGGGCCAAATCTTAATTTTTTTATTCAATGATGCAGATCCAACTAGATAGATATATTAGGTAGAATAATATTTTAGTCTACATAATACTTTTGATGCTAACAAGGTCATGTTGGCATCATTTCCCTTAGAACTTGAAACCCTTCAATGGCATCATTGGTATACCAAGGATCATGATGAACCCATATGGATTGATTTTTGCACCCTCATTTTACAACAATTTAGCCCTACTACTTTTGATGACTTCACTAGAGCACTCACTAAACTTTTCCAAATAAGAACCATGAGAGAATATCAAATAGAATTTGAAAAATTGGCCAATCACACAGAGGTATTATCTAATGAATTCTTTAGGAATTACTTTGTTAGTGGATTAAAGCATGCAATTTGATCTGAGGTCAAAATGTTCTAGTCCAACACTGATGGAAACCTTAAGGTTGGCTAAGTTGGCAGAGGAAAAGATTGCAACTCAGTAGCTATTCAAATCTAATTTTTTCCCTTCAAAAATATAGCTACATAATGATCTCAAATAATGTCATCTCCCAGAACCACTCGTATCAAGCATTTGACTAAAGTAGAGATACAAGCCCATAGACGAAAAAGACTATGTTATAACTATGATGATAAACTCACTTAGGGACATCAATGTGTTGAGAAAAATATCTACCTATTAGAGGTGGACTGTCCAATCACAACTAAATATTGGGAAGATGTTTAGGATACAATAGATGATCCAAAGGAAGCTCATCCGATTGTGGAACTTACTTCTCAAGAAGACCAATTAAAGATTGTTCTCCATGCCTTAGTAGGAGTCACTACCCAAAAAATCATGTGGGTTAGGGATTAATTGAATAAGTTCCCTCTCACAATACTCATTGATTCAGGTAGCACACATAACTTCATTGACCCTTAGATTTCCAAATAGATTCATTATTTTATCCATCCTTGTTCCAACTTTGAAGTCATGAATACCAATGGGGGAATATTACCTTGCAAAGGGAATTGTCACAATGTGTGTATCTCTATTAGATATTATAACTTGCACTCCACCATGTTTTCCTTAGGTAGATGTGATGTTATTTTGGAAGCCCAATGGTTATGCACACTTGAACCCATCTTATGGGATTTTGCTAAACTTTGGATGCAGTTTTCAGATAATGGTAAAAAACACACATTGAAAGGCTTACAACTAGGATCTCTCAGCATTATCATTTCATATCACATGGAAAATATTCTTAAGAAGAATTCACATAGCATCATTATCTAACTCCATTCTCTTCAAATGTAACCATCAACAGTCTCTATTACTCCTTCTAATCTATAAACCATTCTACAAAGGTATGTATGTGTCTTCACTAAACTAGTGGGATTTCCCCCTTCATAGCTTGAGGACCACCATATTTAGCTTCTTCTTGGAAGTATTCCTCCTAACATTAGGCCTTATCTCTACCCATTTTATTAAAATAATGAGATCAAGATTATCATTTGAGACTTACTAAAGTAAGGCATTATTCACCCTAGAACCAGCCCATATTTTTCCCCAATTCTCCTTGTTCAAAACAAATGATGGGTCATGGTGCCTCTACATTGATTTCCATGCACTTAATCACGTCAAAATCAAGGATAAGTTCTCAATCCCTATTATTTATGAGCTTCTTGATGAGCTTCATGGTGCTCATTTTTACTCTAAGTAAGATCTCTGCTCTAGATATCACCATATTCGACTTCATGAGGATGATATCCCTAAGATAGATTTCGACATGCATGATGGCCATTATGAGTTTTTGGTCATTCCCTTTTTTCTCACTAATTTTTCTTCAACATTCCAATCATTGATGAATAAAATATTTTAGCTTTACCTATGGAAATTCATTCTAATCTTCTTCGATGATATCCTCATCGATAGTAAAACATGGCTGAAGCATCTCTAACATATGGATTTCACACTGCAACTTCTATCCGACCATCATCTTTGCAAAAAATGGACTAAATTTACTTTTGGCTAGGATGAATTGGAGTTTCTTAGGCATATTGTGTCATCCCAATGGGTTCAGGTGGATCTTGAAAAAATAGTTGTCATGACCAATTGGCTGCATCCTCAGACGCTCAAGATCCTCCATGGTTTTTTTGGGATAACTATATACTATCATAAGTTTTTCAAGGATTACAAGAATATTTCATCTCTAATAATATATATTTTGAATAAGGATGATTTTACTTAAGTACAAGATGTTGAGTGTGTATTTTAAAAATTGAAACAAGTTATGTGTACTACACCTATTCTAACTATGCCAAATTTTGCCAAGACCTTCACTATCGAGAGTGATGCTTTTAGTAATAGACTTGGTGTTGTTATCCTCTAATAATGATGCCCCATTACATTCACCAAACAATCCCTTTTTGATAATAATTTAGTGCTCTCTACTTATGAGAAGGAAATGATGGCCATTTTGCATGAAGTATAGAAGTGGTAGCCATACCTACTAGGAAATCATTTTTGCATCAAAATTGATCACCAGAGTCTAAAATATTTCATAAAATAATAGGTCTCTACCCCATCACAATATAAATGGGTAGGAAAACTCATGGGTTATGACTGTGAGATCACTTATAAGAAGGGTGAGGATAATATTGTGGTTGATGCTTTATCTCACACATTTGTAGACCAAGCTTCCCTTTCAACTATTTACATTCCTATTATAAATTGGTTTGACAATGTGCATCAAGGGTATGTCAATGACTCCTCATTATATCTAATCAATGACAATGAACTAGCCCCTCAGTTATACTACATTATTCATTAGATGGTGCTTCTCTATAATACAAGGGTTATCTGGTGCTTCCCTAGATCATAGATCTTCACCAGGATATATTCTATGAAATCCATGCTTCTCCATCCATAGGGAACTCAGGGTTTCTCAAAAATTATGAGTGGGCATGATGAAACTTCTTTTGGAAGGGAATGAAAAAGGCAATTCAAAATAAGGTGGCTAAATGTGATACCTACCAATGCAACAAGGGTGAAACAACACTCATCCTTGGGTTGTTCTAACCCTTGCCTATCCCTACTAGGATTTGGATAGATATGTATATAGATTTCATTGAGAGGATCATTAAATTTTGATGTAAAATGGTGATATTTTTTTTGGTTAATTACCTCTCCAAATATAGTCATTTATGTGCCCTCATCCATCCCTATACCACCTCCACAGTTGCACAAATTTTCCTAGACCAGATTTTCCATCTTCATTGCATTCCTTCATCCATTATTTCAAATCATGATGCAACCTTCAACAAACATTTTTTTATGGAACTATTTTGATGTACCAGCACCCAATTAAATATTATTTCTATGTATCATCCATAAACAAATGGCTAGACTGAAATTGTCAAAAAATGCTTGGGAACTTTCCTTCATTACTTCACCTCAGAACAACAACATCAATGGGCAAAGTGGATCCATCTCACTAAAATTTGGTACAATACCTCCTACCACACTTTAACAAAAATGACTTTATATGAAGTAGTCTATGGTCAAGCACCACCATTACTCCTATACATCCCTAATAGTTCATCAGTTCAAGTGGTTGACACAATTCTTCAAACCAAGGATCAGATCCTCATCACCCTGTGAGATCATCTTCATATGGCATAAAATTAAATCAAATAATAGGCAGATCAACACCATTTTAAGTGTAATTTTTAAGTAGGTTAGATTGTTTTTCATCACTTGTAACCATATAAGAAATCCTCCCTAAAACTCAAAGGGCATGATAATATAACTCCTAAGTTCTATGGGCCCTATAAGGTTCTTCATAAGATCGGGTCGATTGCTTATAAATTGGAGCTCCCACCTTCTTCCTAAGTTCACCCAATATTTCATCTCTTATCTAAAGAAATTTCTTAGCACAAATATCAAATTACAAACTCTTTACTAGAAATTAATAATGAAGGATCCATTCTTCTTGATCCATAGGCAATCTTGGACAAGCACACACACCAAATTTATTCCTTCTTCATCACTAAAGTTTTAATTTAGTGGTAAAGAATACAACTAGAAGATGTAATATGGGAACCACTATTTCAGATTCAACATCAATTCCCACTTATAAAGCTTTGAGTACAAATCTTTTTTCTAAAATGGAGGGGATGTTATGAACCCATGATATCTATTCTCTTTACTTCATTACTTTATTAGTTGTTATGGATGCATATTCTTTGTAAGTCATTATATTAACATTTTGTTTTATCCCACATTCATGGGAAGTAGTAGTTGTTTAGATCAAAATTCATATATAAGTAAGTGTTGAGGCCAATGAAGGCATCCATGAAATTATTTTATTGAGCTTTCTCAAAGGAGGTTTTCCCCTCAAAGTGGCCTATGATGAATTCAATTTTTTCAAGTGTTTAACCAAATTTAATTTTTTCTACAAATTCTACATTTTTGTGAATTTTTATTAATTATTTTAGGAGGATCCTCTCATTTAAATAAGATCACAACTAGATAAGAAGTGAAATTGAGGAGGCTGCATCATGTGCATTTGAGGTGTTACACCTAGGTTGCCACAAAAAAGGTGAAGGACACACTAAGGGATACATGCGTAGAAGGAAGTCATCCAAGATAGTTGGTGTCCACCTAGGAAGGAGTGAGAAGTGACCATTTGAACTACATGTCATTTCATTGAAAATGTTATTAGGAATGTTCAATGAGCTAGTGGTGATAGCACAAATATATACATTTAATGCATACAAGATAGGAGATTTTCAAAGATTTCATGAATCTTCACATTTTCCAAGAAGATCAAGTCACCTATGACATTAAGCATACATGAATAATGGTGGTTGATAGAGAAGGGTATAAAAGTGTAAACAATTAACTTACTTAAGTTACCAAGTTTATGATAATCCAAGACTTAGTGCAAACTTAGAGAGAAACTAGAGAGCCAAAGCAAGAAAAACCCTATCACAATGAGAATTTGACCAATCCAAGCAGCCTAGAGTGAATGAAAGCATAGAGGAAAGAGAGTTCATTCATAGTGAAGAATAGTGTAAAGGACTAAAGAGAGAGGTTCATGTAGAGGACTAGGTTAAACCAAGAAGTTGTTGCCTAGGCTACCATTAATAGCTAGTAAAGCTCAGATTTGAGAAAATAGTCATAGACTCCATGACTATTGAAGCACCTATCACCATTAGAGGCTTCAGCAAGCCACACCTCCTAAGGTTTAATACTAGTAGATTTAGAATAATGAAGAAGAGGAAGGTAGTAAGATCTGTACCGATGCAGCTAGAACCCAAGTGAGTAAAACCTATTAAGGAAGCATCTACTACCAAGACAAAAGTGTAGATAGTTGAGTAAGTTAGCATTAAAGTTATGGATACCAAGGTGTAAAAAAAATGTGATATTAGTACATGTAGTTCCTATTAGAGGTATCAATAGGAGAACCATAGTGCTCCTTTTTATATGTATGTTAGTTGAAATATTACAACCACTAGATATTGAGCTATTTCCAAGACTTGGCATAAGACTAGATGATGGATATAGGGCACAAGACCCCAGATGGTGATGTTTTATTTGATTTCTCAATTTGGGATAAGCTAAAAGCCTCAAGCATAACCCAACTTTATGATTTACCTTGATTTGGAAAGCCTGAAGAGATTTTTCAATTCCTTCTCTCTCATATCCATGAAGACCATATATACTTCAAAGTTTGGTGTATAAATATCTTTACATAGATGATAAAATAGATAACCAAGATTTTAAACATTAGTAGAGACATCCATTAGTTGATGGATGATGATGAATGGTGTATCATGTAGTAAATCTCCTAAATTACTTCATTGAGGGCTATACATTCCCAATCAACAAATTTGAGCACCCTAGCATGAGGGTAGTAGCATGCTTCATAATCTCAAAGTTATGTCCTAGAGGTTGGTAGATAGATGTGTCCAAGGCATATCTCTACCTAACCTATCATATGGGATAGGGTGTCTAGTTTAATATCACATAGTTTTTTACCAAATAATTGACCAAGAACACACTTGAGTATCATAGCACCAAAGGGACCTTCAAGTGGGGATCCATCCTCATCTTAATTATAATGTAAGAGATCGAGATCCCTGATGGAAGTGAGGATAATTTATGGGTGTTCCCAGAACACCATGAGTCCCCAATGTAGAAGTACAAAGACTACACCTACCCCACCACCTTTAACCCAAAATATAAGACTTGCATAATTCACTAGTATGAGAAATATATCAAATCCTTTCAATTGGAGTAGTACATTCCCCAAATGCTTCTTACAAGAATGTTTGAGATGGTAAATTTTACCATGATACAACACTACTACATCATGCACTTGGCACTGAAGGACATGAATAAGTCAAGATAGTTGAATTTCCCCTTCACCTTTTTAGTAAAATACTTTTAGGATGTGATGCACTGGATCTTGAATGTGGAAAGGATAGATATTTTAGTCAAGGAACTGGACATAAAAAGATGAAAAAGTATAGTGTAGGTTTCCCCATGTAAATGGAAACATGACTAAAGATGAATAAGATGCCTTAGATCACCTAAAATTTGATCCAATTCAAGAGGTTACCATCCTTAGATTCATCCATAGACTCTACTAGGTGATGAATCCAAGAAAGAAGGATTCCATCACTAGGTCTAGAGTCAAGCAAAGAAAAGACCCCATTTTCTAGATCAAGGATGAGGGAACTCCAACATCTATCAAAACTAAGAAGTCTTTAAAAAATAAGACAGGGGAGACCTTAGAAGAAATCAAAGAATGGATGAAGCTAAAGATCATTTATAAGGGGAAGAGTCTACTTCCAAGTCATATAACAAGTGCATGCACTTCATGCCTAAAGCCTCTCCCAGCACAAAGGATAAAAAGAAGGGGAAGCCTCTTTCTTCAGTATCCAAAATTAATATATTTGAAGAAGAGGAACTAGAGGATTCTGAGGAAGAAGACTGGGGGTAGGGTGCCTATATTATACCCAAGGATGAGGATTCCTCATCAATTGAACAAAACCCTTCCCCTCCACCTCAAATTGAGCAAAAAAATCCCAAGAAAATATTGAGAAGATTTTACTCTAGTGAGGCCAACACACAAAGGGCATAAGAGCTACGAGAGTGAAAAGAATAAATGTCTAAGGTAGGGGTGCCAAAGGAAGTGATTCAAATGGTGGAGGTTGAATAATAATGGTATGAAGAAGAGCACAAGGCATAGGAGGCAAAGGAAGAAGGAAGGAAGGAATAAGAGACATAAAATGAACTTGAGGAGGTAACCCACATAGGCACACTAATAAAAGAAGAGTTATAGTACTAATGGAAGGTCATGGGCCTTAACCAAGGCCATATTGATGTAGTGATGAAATTAAACTGAAGGTACGAATAGATGAGAGCCAAAATCATGTCATGGGATGAAATAAACTGGTTAGAGGCTGAGGAAATAAGTGAGAGAGAAAATAAATGCACCATGTAAGCTATGAAGAAAAATGTCAAAAAAGAAAAGGCCAAGAAAGAAGAAGTATCAAGAAAGGCCAAAATAGAGAAGGCCAAGAAGAGGGAGAAAGAAGAGAAAGCAGCCTAGGACAAAAGGGCTTCCATGATAGAGAAGAGGGAAAATAAGAAGGGTCCTACTATCAAGGAACCCAAGGAAGAGAAATTACAAAAAATGGCACCTAGCACCTCCACCAAGATAGAAGAGGAAGCTACACAATAGGTGCACCATGAATTTTAATGGGCACCTAAATATAAAGAAGGTGATATTGACACCGCAGAGAATCAAATAGGGCCATGGTAGGAAGAAATGTATGAATGGGAGAAGTATATAGAATAACCCATATAATAAAAACATGATGGTAAGTCTAATGCCAAAGAAAGAGAAGATGAGAAAAGAGAAGAAGAAGAGGAAGAAGGGGGAAAATGAAGACACTAGGTTGAGCACCATTTCCATGTGGAAGAAGAGTTGGGTGAAGATGAAGTGTATGAGCCTAGAAATAGGGAAATGGTGTAGTAAGATTTTAATTAGGATGATGACTTCTACATGATGGAGTATATGCCTCTAAGGACTGTTGTGACCTTGACATGCCATCAGGTCTCCTAGACATTAGACTGCTACATGAATGAACCCAAATTTGAGGTTTAAACAAAGGCAATCCATCATACCAATAATTCTAAGGAAGGGAATGATTACCGCCTTCTAAATCCCCATGATATGAATCCTATGCACTCTATAAACATGTTAATCAAGGTGGTATCCCCAGTGGCACACAAGAACATCATCAATGATGTTCATGCTAACATTTGGAGAAAAGTAGCAAAAGACAAAGAAAAAATTTGAGAAAACAAAGCTCAATCTCAAATAGTTGATAGAGCTCATGGAAGAGGTAGATCCATCCCTTTTGGATGGTGTAGATACCTCTAATATGAAGGAAGTTGATTACATTTGCATGCTCATAAAACAAATAATACTGAGGATGACATCAGTGCTCGAAGAGAAATAAGACCCTTATGAGGCCTTGTTAGGAGAGCTAAAAAAATATGGACATGGTTAAATACCTCTTCACTAATATTGAAGAGGGTGCTAAGGAAGCAGACATAATATTTTTTAATTTCATCAACCAGGTAGAGGTCATCGACGTGCACCTCAAAAAGGTAAAAGAGGAGAAAGATGCTTTTATCCAACACTCCTTCATGGTAACTAGGACCAAACACATGAAATTCATGTCCAAGGTCAACTCCCTTAGCACTCAAATGAAGACTCAAGATTATGACTTAAATGTGGTCTTCTGTGCCTTCCAAATAAAGGCTAGTAAGTAGGGGGAAATATTAGATGGTGGGGTAAAGCAAGTGAAGGAAAAGATGGAAGCCTTTAGAAAGGAATTAGAAAGCATAGATGTGCTTACCCTAGAGGCCTTGTGCACTATATATAATGACATAATTGAATATATTATGGGTGCCATCCAAGGATTTGAAAATTTTAAGGAAGGTTTAAGGCAGGGTGCACCCAAATCCTATGCTCTTAAGGTGTTAAAAGACTAGTTTAGAGCGGACTAGCAATTTTGTATGGGGTAATGTTAAACTCCCTTTTTGGTGCAAGTACATGGACCACACTAACTAGACTAATCTCAATGTGGGGTGACCCTAGGAGTGGTTTTTCCCCTTTTGTACATGTTGGTGCTAGCTGGAGAAATCCCTATAGATCTTACGCTAGCTAGTAGGTAGTTACATTTCACCAACTTACATAAAGACACCACTACCATGACTTGGACATGGTAGCTTGATAAGCATGGATTTAAAAGATTGGATCAAGTTAGATAGTGACCTTTTAATTATAGATCAGCATATGGTATGCACTCATCCACCTTGGATAGCATAGTGGATCCAACAAACTCATGATAGGTTAGCACTCAACACGTACTCCGACTTGGCAAGGAGACTCCTTTTTATCTATAAAAGGATACCCACATTTGAAGATAAAAGAGGTGATTAATTTTAGTGAAGCTATGATGAAATATAGATGAACCCATTAGTATTCCCTATTATGTATATGGTAGATTATAGATTTGAATGTATAACCCAAGCTCGCATGTAATCCATTAGGCATGAATAGAGTAAGGAAGAGGATTTGCTCTATTTTTTTGTATTAATTTTTTTTGATGAACTCTAAGTTAAATAATAAATGATGTGTTGATCCTATTTTTTTGGTTTGTGCAATGTTATGCTTATGACTTAAGCTTCGTTAATTAATGTTTAACTATTATTGAATGTATTGTGAAATGGGAGTTCATCCTTGGTTGCTAATGGCATCTTCATGCCATATAGTGACCTCAACTCACCTATAAAATTACTAATGGTTGGAATAAAAATTTATTAAGGTTCTAAGACCCATGCCTATAG
This sequence comes from Torreya grandis, assembly GCA_037957365.1. Lineage (NCBI taxonomy): Eukaryota > Viridiplantae > Streptophyta > Pinopsida > Cupressales > Taxaceae > Torreya > Torreya grandis. The sequence goes on from JARHVA010004484.1 coordinate 1,311,293, forward strand.
AGGTACCTGGAGGATGAGTGATTGAACCCAAGTCTTCGTTATGATTTGCCTAGGTACCCAAATCACCTTATGTTAAATTCTCTCCCAACTCACACCGTTAAGAGCCCTACTTAGCTGAGTATGGACTTGCATCATAGGACTTTCACTAATGAAAAGGATTACACCTATTAACCCCCTTTGGATAACCTAGTGTTTAATGGCCACTTGAATCCCTCTAGCCAATGACTAAGTCTCTTTAAACCCCAAGTTGTGCCATGTTGTAACTAGCCCAACGTGGGCCTAATCCTTTTGTTATTGGACTTCAAGTGAGCACACAAGTCTTGTACCTTGTGTGAAATTGATTTTAATTCCATAGTGTTATTAATTTATGTGCACCAAACCTTACAATCCTCATGCCTATCTTCATCAGTCTAGAACCAACTTGGCTAGATAGTTAAGTGCATGACCAAGCATAAAAGCCAACCTAGTGAACTTTTTTACAGCATAGTTCCTATGGGAAACCCTTATGAGGAATAAAACCCACTCTTAAGCTTATAACACATGGACTATTTTTCCTATAATAAATTACAAACAAGTTACTATTCAACTCCTTTAGACTAGTAAACCTTGATCATATCCTCCCGACCAAAGGCATTTATTGAAATACCTATTTCACAAGGAACAATTACCCCCATGAAATATCAAGTCCTTTAGACCCCCCTTTGAACACATCTACCTTAGAAATTATGTCTTCAACACTTTATGATGGATATTTATTTTCTAACCCCTGTATAGACTCTCTCTCTCTATCTCATACAAGCCTCTCACATAATCATTCCATAATCTCTCTCCTTCACTCAAATTGTCCTCATATGCATACTTAGACCTCTTAAAATATCTTCAAGCTATAAGATAATTATTTTTACATCATAAATATTACATATATTTCATACACATAGTCATAAATTTGCTATGCTCATCAATTCATCAACTAGGCACTCTACCTCTCTTTTACTCCACAACTCTCACATACACCTTACATAAGTCTTCTCAAAAATATAGAAACCAACATATTTGGTTTCACTATATAGATAGCATTCCTAAATTATCAAGATGAAACTATTTTATTATTGGCCATACTACATGCCTTCACCCTTAAGGCATCTCACATGGGTCACACTTAAGCATAATCCAATTTCAAATAGGCCTAAGTTACTTTTAGGTCCTATAAAGACCCATTCAGCTCTTTGACACTTCTCTAAGAAAAATAATAAACATAATAACACTTTATAAATGTATTGACCCATTTAAAATTCTCTATACATCCTCATTAAGTTCCAACAACCATCATAGTACCCTTCTGCTTAAGCATAATTTACTCAAATGACATTTTGTTCACACAGTCACCATAAATGAATACACGATCAACTTCTAAACCTTTTTCATACTGCATACAATTAGTAAAACCTTCATAATGCACAAAAATGGTCCTTATAGAGTATAAAACGTGATTTAATAGATAATTCATCATGAGATATTAAAACAACATTAGAACGAGCTCAAATACCCTTCTCAGGTTACTTGCAAAATATGCACAAACACATAGTCAACTTTAAACCTCAATATCTTTGATTGTACAAAAATTTAGATCTTAAAATTAATATTTATAGATGTTCCTTGAAGTCCTCTAGAACTTTTCATTTTAATAAATGGTTAAATTATACATAGAAAAAAATTTATGTCTCAAAAACCAAACACTAGTCTTTCCTTTGTTAAATTCAAATATTCAAATTCAAATGGTCACAGTTAAACCTCAAACACTATGCTTGCATCTTGTATCCTTGTTACTTCATATTAAATGTTCACCATTGATATTATTATAAATTTAATGCATAGTGTGTTAATTCCCAAATTTTAATCTTCAAATAGTTGACCTCATCTCATGTAATCTGGTAACGTTGACTCAACATGCACTGTCAATCTTTTATACATAACTCGGTCTTTAACAATGCTAAACAATTGTCATTGTGACCTCTTGACTATAATACACACATTTTATCTCAATTATTATGAAACCCCACTCACCATTGATCCTCTTAATAATAATTATCTTATCTCTACTCAACATTAAATAACATCCACTTCTTACCATCTCACTCAACACACATCATTAGATCAATCTTGTGTGATAGCTTGTGCATCATTGGATCTTAATTTGGTCTTGGTCTTTAACTTTATTAAAAAATGAACAATTTGACCTTTTTGAATTAATTCACATCATATATATAGATTTATGAACTCCTATGCACCTTTGGATCTCTATCTAGTCTTGATCTTTAACATTGTGCAAAAATGACTATGGGGACCATTGCTTATCTTCCTAGAAGGCTAACTTTGCACCTCCATATCTTTTGTTTCGCTCAAGTGCATGTTATAAAATTTAGATCATATGATCTCCTTACATAGGATAATCCAACCATATATAAATATTCTTATAGAACCCTCACACATGTGAAATATAATGATATTAAAATGATCACTTATATTTTTTTTCACAGAGCCAACTATGTCAAGAATTGTTTGGAAAGACCAACTTTGCACATGCATAGATTTTATCACACTTCAGCACTAGAGCTAAATTTTCACATATAAAATAGCCACAAATATAAACAAAAACATTATCAACCTATCTTGAAATGTCCACACATTCTAGATATGCCATCACCAAATTACTTACTAGATTCTTTCTTGCTTTATGCAAATTTGGTTATGGGGAAACACTGTCAAACTGCCTGGGAGCCCAACTTTGTACTTGAATATGTTTTATTTATCTTAATTGATAGAATTGATATTTTATGCATAGAAACTATGGACTAATTCTATCACAACCATATGACCAACTCCCCCTTACTCATCCACACATGGTAATTATGACATCATCAAACTACCTACTCAAATTTTCTACTATTGGACCTAAAATGTCTAGATGAGAACAATGATAACCCGGGTGAATTTCACTTATGCAAATAAGCACTCAAAGAGTATAAAAATTATTATGGGACCTATAAAAAATTCTCAATAATTCAGACTCATCCTAAACATCTTAAACCATGCCAAAATTGAAGATCATCCAAGCCTTTTTCAAACACATTAGGACAAACACATTGCACACTTTGTCATTATCACTTAGAATATTAATGAACTTCATCCACTCACTAGAACACCTCCATGAAATCATTGAAAAATCTTTTATACTTCAACCATAGGTAACTACATTGATCAACTCAACTCAAATCATTTCTTTACATACAAGTTTTCAAACTCAGTTGACCCAGTTGACTTTGTTAGTGGGCTAAAAATCTTCATTTGACTAAAATAATATAAAAATAGTAATTTTAGCACCTTCAAAATCATTAGGTTCATTATCACCATATTAGTCATTTTTTTTCCATTACAATCCTATTTTTAATAGTTTTTAGTCTATAAAATTGTAACTCTACAATGAACTAGGTAGATTGATCAACATAGTTATACATAGGAGACTCAGTTGACTAGTTTTATTGTGTTTTTATAGATCTTGATTCAATAGACATAATTAACCCAATTAATTTTATTCTTTATTTTTTGCATACTTGGTCATCTAAATTGACCCTATACTCTTCAAGCAAAGGAATTAACTTGTCTTATTAGTAATTAATTCACTTTTCATTTTGTTACTCGCTTAGAGTAGCACACTTAGACTAAATATGAAGTTTTAATTTATCAATTTAGTCACAGTATCTTTATTTTTTTCAAACACTTTCAAACTACATAATATTAAAAAACATTAAATAAATTCTACCCAAGGTCTACCTAATTGGATTTCATCACCAAGGGGAAAGTGACTTGGTTTTCTAGCCAAGTATAAATACGTGGTTGATGGTATATATTAACAAAGCACTCAACACCCTTATCTCTATGATATTTAAAGTGAGGGTTTAGGCCCCAATACCAAGCCATTACCATCACTAATATAGATACATTTTATCCTTAACTACCTGAAAGCATCTTTAGATTGCCTTTCTAGTTCCATTTTTATATCCACCTCTCTATCACATATATTTATAAAATTTATAATTTAAAACATTCAAGAATGACTACATATATTAGCATTTTTATTTGTGTTGCTTTCTCTCTAATAATTATATTTTATAGTTCAAAACTTGTATTAGCCAATGTTGGTGTAAGGTTTGTGATATGTGCTTCAAATAGATCAACTAGTTCAACCCATTTGCATGTGTGTTTACTTCAAGTATTCTATAAAATAACACAAGATCATCAAGTCATAACTATCAAAACCTATCTTCATCCTTAGAAAATAGTCAACCCACTTGACTGTATATCATATAGTTTTTATTTTTCATAGAACACGTTCATTCTATTCTATCTAATCTCTCATAGGTCAGTCTCTAGGACATCCTCATAAAACATAGTTGACTTATCTAACTATTTTCTTTCCTAATTTTTTATGTTGACCTTTCCTCCAAATTCTGTTAATCTCATCGACTCTATACCTCTTGGTTGATATTGTTTTGTATCTAGTTGACTTTGCTCCTACTATTCACCTTTGTTCTCTGATCTTAGATTCTTATTCCAAGCATCATGAAATCCCCTACCTAATTTTTTTGAAAACCTTAATCCATTTATATGATATATGGTATGTTCTTTCCTTCCTACCCTTCCTACCCAAGAGAATTCTCACTCTTGGTGGTTTTTCTCTTACCCCTCATCTTTGGACTACAATATGGTCCAAATTACCCTAATTGATGATGTTGATGGATCAGATCTATTTCACACTTCTTTAGATAATTATATCTAAATTACCTTATTACACTATAGGGGAAATTTACATGAGCTTAACTAATAACCCTAAGGGAAATATTTTAACACCAAAAACCCATCCCCTAATAATCCTCCACCTAACAACCCATCCCTTAATACCAATGTAGGGAATGTTCCTCCTAACAATCCTAATAATCACCTTTAAACACTAATAACTCCAATCCAATAATTGACACCACTAAAATTATTACATAAATAGTGTAACAAATAAATACTATGAAAAAATCTAATACTTCTCAAATGATGCAAATGCAACATAATTTATTAAACATGGCTAATCAACCTCTTATTCTCCTACCTCAAAATAACCAAAATTTTATTCCTCCACCTCTTAGAGATGCCATAGGAAATATAATTCCCCAACCCATTATGCACAACAAGATGCTCTAAAATATTCAAAATGAACCTTTATCCCCCTTCATTATTTCTATTGATATTGTAAATATCTCTCCAGCTATTAAATATGATGAGACTAAATACCCTACATCTTTCCTTAAAAAATTTAGTAATCCTTAAAAATAGTGGATTCAAACTAATACCTTTTCTACTACAAAAAGTTTAGTCAAAACATTGAAAAGAGACATATTAGAATGGTATAATCAACTCCCTCAACATTATATATGAAAACTCAATGATTTATTCAATCTTTTAGTTAAGGAATTTCAACATAATGATCTTCCTTAAAACTTGTATTATCCATTTCATCTATGCTAAACAATCCCCTTTTGAATTAGCTTATTATTTCATTAAATGATGGAAATTTTTGGCTCAATAATTTCCATCATAACATTATTGATGATAACTTATAAAAGGTTTGAAAATTTTATCTTTAAACTCTAAATGATGCCATTGATCAACCTAAAAGACAAGACTTTCTTATGAAATAGTTTGAGTCCAACATTAAAACCATTAAGGGATCTTTCCAAAACTCCACAAATGTAATCACTAGTAATCCTCCTTAAACAAAACTAAGAGTAACCAAAGTAGATAATCCACAAGATTCCCATGCACCCCTAAATTTTCAACAAATGAAATAATTATTAGTGCCTTCTAAACCTTTCACTTACACTAATAATCCACCTAAATGGTATGATCCTAAAAAAAATTGTTTGTTTCATGTTGATGTGGATCATTCCCATGAAAATTTTGTAGACTTACAAAATTTGTTATTTCTTTTATTTTAGTATATACATTCAATTATGACACTACGATAAAAATAAGTCATCATGATTATGTTAACACCTCTCAAAAGAAATAATTTATTAAACCTTCCTTTTATAAACGTCCAAAAAAAATATACTTCTAACCACCAACATTCAAATGAGGATATGTGCACAATTTATGCTAACTATGACCAACATTATACCATTTATCAATATGTGAATGCAACTAAAGTCAATTATTGATGTAAACCCACCCACAAAGATACTATCACTAAGCCACAAAAAAAACATCACTTGACAAACAACTCTCAAATACAATGCTACCATTACCATACCTTATGACACAAATGAGGAAACACTTCCACAACTAGAACCTCAAACTACCTCCTTCCTACCAAAAACATTTTATCCTCCAATACTCATGCTAGTTATTCATCTTCTAAATCTCATTGGAACTTATTAAAAGAGCTCAACTCCATGCCTTGCAAAATACCCCTCATGGAGTTAGTTTGTACTTATCGATATCATCATAAAATTTTAATTCAACTATTACAAGACATTGAAGAACCATTTTTCTTTGAAGTGGAACAACCTCTTCAAGATCGTGCACCAACAGAAGTACATACTATTAAAACTATTTGTACTTTTTCCAAAACATTCATAAAATTCCTTAAATAATATATGATCAATGATGAAATTATTTTTTGAGCCAACTATCCACCATTTCTCACTAAAATCACAATCAATACCAACCTTATTATAAATTTCTTAGTTGATGAAGGATCGAGAATTAATGTTTCCTCCTTTTGGTTAATTAAATAACTTGGGTATAAAAAAGATCACCTTAAGTAAATGTGTCTCACATGTTGAGGATTTGATAAAACAAATCAAAAACTAGTTGGTTGTAATTGGCTCCCCCTCATTATTGGACCCAAGACCATATGTACCAAGTTCATGGTGCTTAACTTACCACTATCCTAAAATATACTCCTAGGTCATCCATGGACACATTATATGAGGTATATTTCCTCCTCAAGTAGTCAATGTATAAACTTCATCCATAATGGAAAATGTTATAAACATGAAGCTGATCCTAATCCATAAAATTTTCAACTACCCAACCCCAAATCTTAGTATTGGATTCCAACCATTCCATGAATTAATAATGTACCTCTACCTAAATTCATTAACATAAATCTACATTTACAGCTCACTCTTACCAATTCAAATGATGATGAATCAAATGACTTAAAAAATGTTTTCAATACTACTATGTTACCTCCTTATATTTTGGATTAGCTTCCTTCTTTATTACCACATGATCATACCATCCCTCTAGTCAATGAGATCACTAAACTTCCTCCTCCCTGTAATACATATGAAGCTTATTCTATGTAATCAAAAATGAATCATGTCTATAAATCAATCTTAACTTAGAGAATATAGATCATATCATACACTTCTGATTGGGAACATATTAGATAATCAAGAACATGACCAATATGGGGATCTGCTAGACCTAATTAGGGGATCTCTTACCACAATACACTATGCTAGGGAGGGTTCTAAATACTCTAGTTAAGCATAATCACATAATAACACTAAGGGAGTCTTATGTTTTGATATCTCACTAAACTAATAACAAGTAAATTATATATAATCTATTCCTCACCAAAGCTTATGGCACAAAGTGGGGTTTAGAAACAATAAAATTAAACATACATAAGAGACATATACTCATGTCAATGCATATGGAATCCTGATGCATGGAAGAGAAATACAAATAGATATCTATCTACTCTTACAAAAGAGGAACAAAGTTAGGAATACTTACCTTTGAATATGAACCCATTGAGCCTTAATCTCTCACTTAGCTAAGGTACTTCTCAAGATGTTGTTATGGTATGAAAGGATGACAAGGATAAATCAACTCTAGGCTACATAACCTATCAATGCATCCAAAAGACTTCTCTACAAGATAATATATGTATTTCCAAAGAAAGTATGAAACCCTAATCTTGATCCTAAAGTATAATGGTGGATAAATAGATGTGGAATAGCTCTTACTTATTATTATTTAAATAATGTCAAAATGAACTCATATATATAGGTGTATTTAATCCTAAACCCTTTTGAAAGTGTTGGTCGATAGGGTCAACCCAATTGACCTAGCACATTTTTGGATAATAATTCACTAGGTCATGGGCTAGGTTGGCTAAGATTTGACCTAGATCCGAAGTGAATTTTACCCAAAATTGTATAAGGTCAACCCAGTCAACCTAGTACAATAAATAAAGGTTGAAAATTGTATAGGGCTAACATAGTTGACCTAGTATAGCTGATAGTTGAAAGGGGGTTAAGGTTAGGAAAAGAGGGACAAAAGGTAGGAAAATTACTAGAGAGTGTGCAATAAAGAATAAAAAGCTTAATTATAATGTATTAAAGATAAAAGTGTGTAGATAACAATTGGAAAAGGGATAATAATCATATGAATCACCAATGGTCTACCCACCCCTTTCATGGTGCACCCCTTAAGGTGTGCACTAAGAGAGATTAAGACTCGATAGGTTATTACAAGATACAAAGTATCAGTAAGTGATAAAAGTTTGAAAATATTATGTGTATACATATGCCCCACTCGAATCTCATCACATGTCATGTGAGTGGAATACGGGATGGAGCTTTGGGAAATAGAACATGATAACAAATAACACTAATGCTAAGTAAAATGTAGTAAGGAGTAAATAAGATAAATGAAAGGATTGAATTGAAAACACATGCCTTTACTTACCTTAGTGATATAGATAAATAAATAGACTTTAAGAGAAGTGAAGGCATCCAAATGTTAAGAAAATTAGGCGAACCTATAAAAGTTAGTAAAAAAAAAAGCCAAAAATTGAAAGTTATGGAAGATTTGTATATAATAGTGGAAATGATTTTATAGGTCATCATGATTCTAGACCATTTTACGATTTGAAAAATAGATAATTAGAAACAAAGCTATGGGTAAAATAAGGAATCTAACAAAAAATATTTGAAAGATTAAGATTTTTGAAAAGTAAGTTTAAATAGGGTGAAAGGGAAGTCATTTGTTATTTTTGACTTATGGGTGAGAGAAAAAGAATTCTGAGAGACCAAATGAGCTAGGATGGTGAGGAGATAATAGGTGAGATGAGAGAGACTCCCAACAGTGACAACAGGTGTAACATAGATAGACAACTAAGAATCACATGCTAGTTTTTTAATATTTTATTAAAATTAGGTGGTTTTTAGAAATTTGTAATTTACAGCAATTTTAGGAACTAAAATGAACCCTAAAAGGTTATTAGGGGTAGGAAAAACCATGAATGGAAATGGGTTTGAAGGGATCAGAGTAATAACTATTAGAAGGCATTTATTATTGAAAATATAAGGGGTCAAAAGGTAGAAACAACTAGGTTGACCCAATCGACCTAGTATGCTAAAATTTTACAAAATCCATACTACTGACCTAGTAGGTATGTGTTGACGTAGTGTATTTTCCAAACTACCGACTTAGTTATTATTGTTGACCTAGTCAAAAAATCCACTCTGTTGACTTAGTACTAAGAGGGAAAAAATTAAAGGGTTGACTTAGTTTGTTAAGTCAACCTAGTCAAAATGAAGAAAATTTGGTCAACTTGGTGTTTGACTAGGTAACCAAAATAGTACAAAAATGCATGAAATAGGCTGAAGGAGTGCTAGAAAGGTCGATTGAAGGTAAAAAAGGGATGAGTAAGATAAATATCGATAAAATTTATTAAAAATGAATAAATGAAGCAAATTAGGCTTGTTTTTTTTAATTTGAAAATAATTTATTTTGATTATAAAAGACATGGAGGATCTAATACATCTTTTGTTGTTTTATGGTTATAGAGACGTCTTAGATTTTGGTGCTTAGTAAATGTAGCATGGATCCTAGACCTATTAGATAAATTATCGATTAAAAATAAATCCAGATTGATTATAATAGGTTTATGAGGCAACGTAGATATGTGTAAGATTCCACTAAGCTTAGATTTGCTAGTCATGTTCCTGGGAGCCTAGGAATGGTTGAATAACATGTTTAGGTGGGAGGTGTAGTGAGATACCATAGGACTGGGTATTTATTTGGAGGATGTCCATGCCATCTTGGGATTGCTTATAGTAGGTACACCTATAGTCATGGGAGTACTAGATGATGAGGAGAAGAGGAGAGCCTTAGCCATATATGTGCCAGGTTTAGAGAGGATATACCCTAGATTGAGAGTTATTTTGTTTAATGTTTATAACTCATAGATTATGGATATCTAAAAGGAAATTATAGTACTTATGATAGTTTGGGTGCTATGTCACAAGTTAGATGGCAAGGTGCCATTGTTTGTGATAGATTTATGCTAAATGATATTGGAGGATGGGGTGTTATATGACTTAGGCTCTATCATCTAGGTATATCTTGTGCATGACTTATATGAGGTGTTTTCTAAAGGGAAGAAGTTAATAGGGCCTATTATATTATTGACTATGTGGATATATGATAAGTTCCCTATATATCAGTCAACTAGGTTACCCCATGTGGTTGATGATAGGTTACTTCAGGTACAAAGGTGGTGGTAGGATCAGGTAGCATGGGTTATGCCCCATGTGCTAGCACTATAGACAGTGAAGTGATTAGACATTGTATGGATGCCTTGTGGACACATTTATATAATGTGGTTAAGTTGGGAAATAGTGACACTAGCATTGGCATGGATAGAGATTACCAACCACTATACTAGTAGATGGAGCCACATCTAGTGGTAATCTGAGCAATATTTTAGGTGATAATTCAGGTGACTGTTCTACCCCAATTGGTGGTATAACTTTTGGGAGTGATAACTTTTTCACCATAGCTCTGTTTGACTCCCCGGTTAAAAATCTATGAATGATGGGAATATCGTGAGATAATAATGAGCTCTACTTGGTGGGTTTTAACCCCTAAAAACCAAATGGAAGTGCCCCAAATTTCAAATTTTAGTATTGGAGTCTAAAAATAGTAAGTTTCTAAAAATATTAATTCCTCAAATTTTGTATTATTGTAAATCATGAAAGTTAAACCACTTAATCTCCCTTGATATTGGTTACCTTCCACATCCTCCTCCTACCTTAAAAATGTTTATAAGATGCAACCTGAAATATAAATTAGACATCTCTTCCTAGAGATAGGCATATGTTGTATCTACAATTTTGAGCAATAAAACATCTCTTCTCAGAGATAGCATTATTACAATTATAGTGTTCTTTTTTCTTAAATTATCTTTCAACCAAAGCTTTTGAGTTTTGGATCAAGTGGTATGGTTACTAGGAGAGATGGGACATCTTCACCTACAGGCATTGATAGTGGCACCCAAATGTTGGTCTCAACATGTGAGAGAGATGAGGGGGAAAGAAGGATTAGGGCCACTAGTTTCTAGGCTAGTGATCAAACCACATCATGAGAGACCATGGATAGGTCAGGCATGATGGGTAGTAGATAAAGGAGAAACATGCAGATGTAGGAGTATCAGAGGTACCACCACTATCATGATAGTAGGAGGAGCAACAGCCACCTTAGACATAGCATCAACGAAGGTAGTAGTATCAGGAGAGAGTAGAGATAGTAGTCATCTTAGATGACCCATCAAATATGCTAAGATAGAGTTAGGTGATAGAGAGACCACTCAGGCATAGCCTAAGATGAGCACAAGTGGAAACTCTAGGATTTACTTTTGGGAGAAAACTTATAGATGAGGTTATTATAAAATGCATTAATGGGGAGACCATCCTTGATAGTCATGCAAATGGTAATATTGTGGTAGGTGACATATAGCTAGTTAATAAAAGATGATTAAATTTTTCTTAAGTTTATTTGAAAAAGAGTATAGATAGATAGATTTTGAGATATATCAAGGATATAATATCTATTTGTTTTGATTTTAACATGTGTTGTAGAGGAGGAAGAGACCATATTGGAATCTTTAGTGATAGGATCACTCCATGATATCTTAGATGAAGTATTGATGCCATATGAACTTACCACATTGGAGGATCCCATGGTGTCATTTGCCCTAGCTCAAGCAAACTAGTTCAGACTAGCTAGAGAGGTCATGAGGTGGTTACAAGCATACAGAGGGGATGAAACCATTAATATGGGTAGGTATAGGAGAGGCACATGCATGGTAGGCCTTGGCTCAAGAGAGAGCCACAAATTTAGCTACCATGACATAGATGAGATACGTATAGGCCTAGGAGAGAGTGGCACATATAGCAACCCTGATCCAGTTAGGATAGGTACAATCATAGGTGGCTAATCTATGGGGGTAGGTATCAGGACTGAGATCTCAAATGGCCTCTTTATAGTGTTTTTTTAGAGGAGTTAGACCAAGGAATCTATGGGTATTATGGCTAGGCCATGAGATAGGCATTATGGGGCCTAGACATAAAGTTGGAGATTTGTATTTTTGTACTTTTGTATCAAAAAACTACACATATATATATATATATATATATATATATATATATGATTGATTTTGGTAGTTAGATGTTGATTTTATGTGTTTGCATTATGGTTATGGTTATGGATTATTGGATATATTTATTTCTAGCACATGTATTTAGTTGTTATTGTATATGCTATGGGAGACATATGAGTTGTGTTTTCTATTCTAGCATTATATAGGACACATTCATGGTTAAAAAGAAATAGGCAAAAATGATTTGGTAAAATAAAATAAATCAAAAATGTAATACACACTATTTCATGTTGGGAAATGTGTAATAACAAGAAAATTACTAAGTATAAAGAACCAAAGGGTGATAAACAATATGGTAAAAATTTTGTTTTTAAACCAATAGAAAAATGAGCACCAAATTAAAACAAGTAAGATCACACTAAATCATGTTGGGAAGTATGAAAATAATGTAATAAAATGGAAAGTATGTAAAAGTATAAATGGTATTAAAATAAATCAATTAATTTAATTAATCATACTAAATCACATTGGGAATTATAATAGAAAAACAAAATTGGCAAAATTGGTCTTAAATTTATCACACTAATTCAAGCTGAGAAGTATGAAAAATTCAAGAAATGGCTGGATTCTTACATGCAATCAGAAAATAAGAAGATAAAATTGAAAGGTAAATTAAGTAAGCATAAAACATACTAAATCAAGCTTGGAAGCATGTCAATGATCTATAACTTCATAATTAATCAAATTTTATTTCATATTTGACACATAATTTTGTTGCAACTTAGATTATTGGAAAATTTTGTGAGGAAGGTTAGGTCATATCCATGGTCTTCCTTTGTAACTCATAAAAGGAACACCAATGAGGTGGAATAAATGGGAAAAACTAGTAATAAGGGATGTTGGTAATAGGAATGTGAAATTGTGGTAATTTGTGAGGAAGGCCAGGTCCTATCCATGGTTTTATAATGCAACTCACAAATGAAATCCCTAGGGGAGTGATCAGTGAACAAAGTAATATTACTCAAGAGGAAATATAAGGAATGTAGGGAGTGAAAAAGGGAATGTAAAAATCATAACTAAGGCATCTTATGAGAAGACATTAGGAGAAAAGAGGCATGCTAAGGACATTAGAAGACACTAAGTGACTAGTGACCATCAATATACAAAGAAAACTTGTTCGCTATAGACACAAATCTATGTGGGAAAATAAGCATTCTACTGAGATCAACTCATGAAAGTAGATTGGTACAAGAAAATTAAAATGGACCTACCTTTCTATGACATGTTCCTCATTCCTCAGGACTCCTTATAGAGTTATTAGTCTACTGTAAAGTTTGGGTACTTATGTGAGAAAGTAGGTATCACTATAAGATTTTTTTTTTTAATTCTCCTTTTTTTAATCTACTGGCTTACCACACCCCAATGGACCTCAGCTCTATTGTGAATCCAAATTTGGAGTTTTATCTTTGACTAGAAGAAGGAGATGTGCTTTGAATCACATCTTTTAGTGTGATTTGAATTTTTAAGAATTTTGAGATGTTGTTGCCTTTTGTATCATTACCTTTTATTTAAATGATTTTGATTTCAAATTTTTTTAAGGATTTTTAAGATTCCTTTTCCATATAAACTTGGAATGACCAGTCACGAGAGATAAAGTGATACATATAAATGGGTTGTAAGCTTAGGATAAAATAAGCTAAGTGACTAAAGACAAGACTGACTAGAACACTTAGGCTTAACAATGAACTAGCATGTTATCTCAAGTCTCAACATGTATATTCTTAGTTTTTAAAAATCGAATAAAGGTAATAAAGGAGATCTAAAGTGGATCAATAATAGAAAAGCATAATGAGATGAATTTTTTGCTAACTAATTACTCAATATAGAAGGAATGACTAAAAGGAACTAGGTTTGTATAACCAAGTCACAATGATAATTATCCATGTATATATAGATAATAAAGCAAATGATTATGAAAAAGAAAACAAGAGAGTTTGTAATAAATAAACTCAAGAACAAATAGAAAGTAATGATAAAGAAAACATCCATAGGCAAACATAAATGACATTATAAACAATATATAGAATGTAAAATTAAAGTCACCATGTAAGATAAATAAGAATTTGACACAATTTCAAATAATATAACAAATAAATGAAGATAATATTGGAGTATACATCTAATCTAAAATGAAAATGTAAGAACACCATGCATGTGTTTATAAATACTAATATATTTACCACACATTATCTATAACATCTGATAAATCTCTATGAAGTTAGATGTGAACTATACCTAATGTCTCATCTATCTTCTGTGGGAACTAGGAAAATACTTAACATCTAATGTCCTTAATAAAAAAGGTAAGAAGTCTTGATGGATCATGTTGAGGAGGGATATCGAGCAATGGATGCCTAGGAGAATACATAGGAATGGACTCTATAGGAGATGAAATCATCATTGGTAGGTAAGGATCCATGGGTGAGGGACTCATAGGTGGAGAAGGATCCAAAAATAAGTGACTCACAGATGGAGAAGGATCCATACGTAAGGAAAGGTCTACAGGTGAAGGATTCATGGGTGGATGAATAGGAGATGACAAAGGGACCATAGGAAGGGATGGAACCATAGGAGGTAGAACCATAGGAGAATAAGGGGGAGCCTTCTTATAGAAATGACCTATGGGAAGAATGGTAAAAGGTGAGAAAATAGTTAAGATGTGATATTTAAGATGTTGTTGAAAGATGCGGCAATGGTCAGTGTGATGGGTACCAAATTAGTTCCAAAGACAATATAGCTCTCCATATTTAGGAATATACTCAGGTAATACCCTTGAGGGAGGTATGTCCTTATTTGAGGATTGAGGGATAGAAGAACACAAAGTATCAATATATTATCGTAACTTATGATAATGCATGGATGAATTATTATCTATGTCATGAAAGTAATAGATATGCATGTGAGTAGGCCTAGTAGATGTACTCATAGGAGGAGATGTAATAGAAGTATAAGGATTTTTAGATGGTTTGGTGGCCCATATGGTGGGCAATGGAGCCATCTGTGGTAGAGGAATCAAACCATCATTGAGAAAATGTGGTGCTAGTGAAGGAACTATACTCTGCTAAAGTGGGAGTACGAATGGGCTCTAATGTAGGCTCTACTAAGGGATGGGTGGGGTTTATAGAAGGATAAAGGAGGGATACACACATCTCAAGGATAATAAGGTTATATGGATCAGGGTACCTAGCAAAGCGGTAAGGCCCAATCATATCATGATCCATAAGCATATTCCTATGTGGTTCTTCAGAAACTAGAGGTGCTTGTACCATATCTAGCCTATGATAAAGAAAAAAATGCTAAAATTATGAATGATATATGATGGAATATGAGAAGAGTCACTAAAATACTAAAGCAAATAGGAATGATAACAGATAATATCAATATCATAGGCCTAAATAAGACCACCTAAGAATGAATCATCTATAATTAGGTGTATTAATATCAATGATGCATGTAGGGATGACATTATCATCTCATGAGGTGTGATGAATGGAATACTGATTCTTAATCAAGATAATGGAGATATCATAATAAAGTGGTTTATGATAACTAGGCTGTAAAGAAGTAGGAAGCTGAGAGATGAGATGAGGTAAGAGATCAAAAAAATTAATCTTTAGGTTGATCTCATCAAGCTCATCATCATCAAAATCTAGGAGTTTGGGGTATATTCCTAATGAGTTCAAGATAACCATTGTAACCTTATGAATAATTTATGGGAAATTTGAATCATTGAGACTCATGAAATGGAACACTATGCAAAGGTTCAAGAATAGAAATCTTGAAGACACCATGGTCTTGGAATTGTTCAAAATTCCAAGGGTTAGTGTCACCTTGAATATTATAGATGGTTCCATTATGATTGAGTTTAATGCATTGGTAGGAAAAAAAAGTAATTGCTCTCATACGATGAGTCCATGGCCTACCAAGAAAGATGTTATAAGATAGAGGAAAGTTAAATATCATCACTTCACATGAATGGTGATAGGTGGGATAGTAATGGGAAGCCACACAACCTAAAGGAGGCATTTTCATTTGATCATATCCTTGACATATGCTACATGTGGATTTGAGATTGCATTCAGAATATCCAAGGGTTTTGATAAAATCAAGAGAGGCAACATAGGGGTTGGAACCCTCATCAATTAAGGCATGCTTGACTTGGATATTGTCAATTTGGACACTAATGAATAGAGGAGGATCATTCACATGAAGAAAAATCTCATCAAGAATCATAAAAGTGATGGGAAATTTTAAGGAAAGAGAAGTGTCCATTATTTTGTCAACATGGATGGACATCTCTTTGCATTATTGCAATATGCTATCTTCAAATCCAAATAAGGTTTCTTCATGTCCTAATAGGGTAAAATGAGGAATGTTGATTTCAAATAAAAGTTGTATAATATAGTTTCTATGACATGGATAGGTCCTCATAATCTCAATAAATGGAATTTGGGATAGGAGATTAGTGAGTTCCATAGTGGGATCCCACTCATCATAACCCATAAGAAGGTTGTTAGAAATAGGTACATAGTGTTGGAGGAGATCGTTGAAAGGAGGAGCTGAAGTGCATTGGAATTTGTGTTGATTAAAAGGAGAAGGTTTAGAACAAGGTTGTAAATTATGTTTAGAAGATGAAGTAGTTGGTGCAGGTTGGTTTTGAGAATCATTAGAAGAAGTATTGATAGAATCTTGAGTGTTATTAGTGTTAGGTAAATAAGATTGAGGGATAGTAGAAATAGAATGGGAAGTGTTATCTAAGGGATAATTTGGAATTGGATCATCAAAATGTATAAGATCATCTTGTCCTAACTCATTTAAATTAGTTGGACAAGAATCTTGGATAACATAAAATGTGCAAGATAATAGAGGGGCATAAATAGGTTGAGGATCAATGAAAGTAGCCACCCTTTTCATATTAGTCATATTAACCACATTATCTTTAGGAGTTAGGTCAACAAGAATTTCTAAATTGTTGGTGTAAGGGGTTGGGTTATCTTGGTTATCTTGATGATTTGGGAGAGGGTCTTTGTAAATGGCTAAATGAGCATTATCTTGATTCAAATCTTGAGATTTAGTATTAGTTTCATGAGCTTTAAAAGCATTGTCATATGCTTGTTGATGCTTCTAAATGATAAAATCATGATCAAAATTGGGACCAAGAATAAATTCCATAGCTAAAATATAAAGCTAGCTACATGTCTCATTAGAATGACCTCAACTAGCATGAAACCAATAAAACTTGTTGTGATCATACTAATATTTCATAAGATGAGTGGGATTAAGTTCTCATGGTAGAGGCATAGGTAGACACTTTAGTGATTCATGTGAGTATAAAGTTTTTTGAACATTGGTGTTATTAGTTGAAGATAAATGAGGATTGGTGAAATGTTTAGAAGGGGGAGTTGGTTCCAAAGATTGGTTAGGAACAATAGCTTGAATAGTGTGAATGGTATCATAAAAGTCCATGACACCATCGTTGGTAACATGAGAATTTATTTTTCTTAAGTAATATATGAGTACTTGTAGAAGGTTGGGGTGGCTCAAATTGATGCATAAGGAAATCTTAATGTTTTTCTTGGTTAATTTTCTCCTCCAAGGTATGTGGAGAGAGAGTACATGCTTGATATTATAACTTGGGAAAAAGAGCATTGATAAAGAGATGGAAAAGATTATCATTGGCCACATTATGTTCACATTTGTTGGATAATGTCTTCCATAATTTAATGAAAACTTGAGTAGTTTTGGTCTCAATTTGCTTAAAATTGATAATATGGGCCAAAATATTCTTAAGAAGATCACTAGTTTGGAACTCTTGGACTAGAATGTTTACTAAATCTTTCAAACTAGTAATAGAATGAGTTTTAAGTTGGTTGTACGAATCTCAAGAATCACCTATGAGAGTTTTGGATAAGAGATTGGTAGGCGCAAAGATATTTAATTAGATCCAGTCTTTATAGAGATTTTTAAATGTTTTTATATGAAGAGTAGGATCAGTTGACCCATTATAAGAAATGGTAGGGGTGATAACTCCTCTATCAATATTAACAATTTGATTTATAAGAGGCTCATTTTAAAGATGATTAATTGTCTTGTTGACAAGATGAGGTTGAGGGATGAAATTACCATGATAATGGTGAAGAGGAGGTAGGGGAAAATTTTGATTATGTGTTCCCCAAGGCATTGGTTGAGGGTGGGTTTGAAGATGGAGAAGGTGATTTTGCATTATCATCATTTGATTTGTATTATGAGATTGAAAATAATTCATTTGATTAATAATTTTTAACAATAGTTTATGGGTTTGAGTTGCATTATTAAAATTATTTGAATCATTACAATTAGTATTAGTGGCTTGGGTACCACTATTGGTGTTGTTAGGATCTTGAGAGGAACTATTAGAATGTGATGCACTAGTGGAAAAAATTGCTTGTGTGGCAAAAGATGGAATAGTGAAGGGATGAGAAGAGGAAGCACTAGAAGCATGATTACCTTGGGTATCAAATGATTCACTAGTGAAGAGTTGAGGAGAGTGGGTCTTAGAAGAGGCCCACTAGATGTAGAACCTACCATGTTAGTGGAGATACTAGGCATTTAGGTAGAAGAAGTTAAATAAGAAGAGGTCATGGTATGAGAAGGAGTCATAATAGAGGGAAGAGGTGAGAATCAAATAAACTAGTAGCCCCAAATCCATGTGAGAATGTGGGAGAAGGTGAATGAGTCTCTTCAACTTGAGAACTAATCATGACATGGTAAATGGTAGAATGATCCTTTTTATATGTTGAGGAAATCTAGAGATAAAGAAGAGCATTTCAAGGGCATACTCTAATTCAAGTTGATCTTCAAGTGAGAAGAGAGGATTATGAATTGAAGAGGAATGAGGAGGGGTCCCATAGTTCATTGTGAGAGTGGCTATATGAACATTACTCTCATCTAGGAGAGGATCCCTACTCTACTTATGGGAGACCCTATGAAGGTTGGTAAAACTCATCATATATGTTGAATTCAACTTAATCGTGTCTTCAAACAAGAATTTCATGATGAAGGATAAGGACTAAATAAGGCAAAAAATATGCAAAAAAAAGGAAATAAGAAGTGATGGAAAATTATATAGAGTCAACATGGTTGACCTAGTACAAAAATCAAGGTCTAAAAATTATACAGAGTCGATAGGGTTGACCTAGTATTGAAAACAATGGTTGAAAAAGTGTGTAGAGTTGATAGGGTAAACTTAGTATAGTAAACAAGAGACAAATAGACAGTCTATAAGAGACTGTATCAAGTAGAATGACTATGTATTGAAATAATAAATAATTTGAAAGTATTTTTGAAATAAATAAATGAAAGGAAACACACAATCAATTGGATCAATGAGGTTTATCTAATTAAGGCACAAATCACAAAACCTTATACCAATGTTGGCTAATGTAAGTTTTTGAAATACAACATATAATTGAGCAAAGAGTAAATAATCAACTTGGAAACTAAAAGCTAACTAAGTGGTCATCCTGAATGTTGTTAGATTAGTAGAATATGATTTTAGATATGATAAAGAGTTGTCTATAAGCAAGGAACTAAAAAGAAATCTAAGGATGGTTTCAGTATGTTTGGGTTGAAAGAGATCTATATTGGTAATGGTACTAGCTTGGTATTGGGGCCTACCCCCTCACTTTACACACTAAAATAATAAGGTTATCAGGTGTTTATCCAAAATATACAATTAACCACGTGTTTATACTTGGCTAAAAAACTAAGTTGGCTTCTCCCTTGTTGATGAAATCTAAGTAGGTAGGCCTTGGGTAGATAATTATTAAAATGTGTTTTAAGATTTTTTGATTTAGTAGTGTGTTCATAAAAGAGAAAAATAGTGAAACTAAATGGTATTTTTAAAAACCACCTAATTAGACTATGTCATCTATTATAAGCATGCAAGCAATAAGAAATGAAAATGTGAGCTAATTACTAGCATATAAGTCTCCATTCTAACTTTGAAACATAGTACAACATTGTTTTAGATGATAGTGCATGTAGAGATTATAGAACATAGTTGATAGTGTCTTTACTATATTATGAAAGTAAGGGTCTAAAAAAGAACTACGTATAGTGTTGACCTAGTTTTCTAGATAAAAGATAGAATACAAAACTATGTCAATAGGGTTGACCTAGTTGACTATACAGGGGTTGTTTTAAAGATTTCAAACCATGAAAAATAGAACTGTAATGGATAACATAAATGATAGAATAGGATATAAATGAACCTTGGTGGGTTGGAGGATGCAAAGAAAAATAAGATTATTGTTGAAGTACCCTAATTTATACTTACAAATTCTATTAATTATATTGACTAGGTTGACCTTGCTTTGTAATTCACTATTTGATAAAAACCTATAAAATGTACTACATCGACAAGGTTAACCTAGTATGTTTTTTAAAATTTTGGAAATGCATAAAGTCAACAGGGTCAACCTAGTAGTCTAATCTAGACGTGTAAAAATGTATAGGGTCAACTAGGTCAACCTAGTAAGTTGATCTAGATGTCTAAAAATGTATAGGGTTGACTGGGTTGACCTATTAGTTTGTACCTGATGAAAAACTTGAAAAGATAGAATAGAGTAGTATTGATGTGATTGTGTGTTAAACCTTCACATATAAGTTAGAATTATATCAACACTGTCAACCCAATATCATAAATATATAAAAATAAAATGATAAAATAATGAAAACATGAAATAAAACCTAAAAGGGTTAGATTCATGTCAGGTTCACCAGAATATATGAAATCATAAATGCATCATGTCTATAAATCAATCCTAACTCAAAAAAGATAGATCATACCATACACCTCTGATTGGGGACACATTAGATAATCAAGAACATGATCAATATGGGGATCTGTTAGACCTAATTAGGGGATCTCTTACCATAATACACTATGATATGGATGGTTCCAAAGCCTCTAGTTAATCACAATCATGTAATAACCCTAAGGGAGTCTTATGTTTTGATATCTCACTAAACTAATAACAAATAAAGTAAATCTAGTTTAGTGCTCACCAAAGCTTATGGCATAAATTGGGGATTAGAAACAATAAAATTAAACATGAATAAGAGACATATACTCAAGTCAATTTATATGAATCCTAATGCATGTAAGATAAGTAAAAATTCATATCTATCTACTCATATAAAGGAGGAACAAAGTTAGGAATACTTACCTTTAAAGATGAACCTGTCGAGCCTCAATCTCTCCCTTGGCCAAGGAGCTTCACAAGAGGTTATTATGGTATGTAAGGATGACAAGTATAAATCATCTCGAGGCTACACAACCTATCAATTCATATGAAAGACTTATCCACAAGACAAGATATGTATCTCCAAAGAAAGTATGAAACCCTAAGCTTGTTCCTCAAGTATAATGATGAATAAATAGATGCACAATAGCTCTTACTTCTTCTTTAAATAATGGAAAAATGAACTTGTATATATAGGTAGATTTAACCCTAAACCCTTCTAAAAATTTTGGTTGATAGGGTTGACCCAATCGACCTAGCACAATTTCAAACAATAATTCACTAGGTTACGTGCTAGGTCAGCCAAGAGCCAACCTATACCCTAAGTGAATTTTACCCAAAACTATACATGGTCGACCTAGTCGACCTAGTATAATAAATAGAGGTTTAAAATTGTATAGGGTTGACCTATTATAGTCGACATTTGACCTAGTATAGTCAACAATCGAAAGGGGGTCAAGGTTATAAAAGGGGGACAAAAGGTAGGAAAATTATTGGAGAGTGTGCAATAGAGAATAATAATATTAAGAATAAGGTTTTTAGGAGATAAGTGTGTAGATAAAAAGTGGTAAAAGAGACAATAATCCTATGAAGCACCAATGGTCTACCCGCCCCTTTCTTAGTATACCCCTTAAGGTGTGCACTTAGAGATACTAAGATTTGATGGGTTCCTGCAAGATATAAAGTGTCAATAAGAGATAAAAATTTGAAAATATTATGTGTATACACTTATTACGTAGAATATGACTTCACATGTAATTAATATAGAGACAAATACATGTACTATTTCCCTTAATAATTTCACCTCAAAAATTTATTGATTTAGGTGTATCTACTTTTAATGCTTCTCTAGAGACAAATACATGTACTATTTCCCACACCTATGATGATAAATGTATCATGGCTTAAGCTCAATCATGGTTCTTGGATGTAAAACACTATCAACAAACATTAGCCAAAATACATACCTTCAACTGTGATGTCCATATTATTCATATATCAATTGATAGTGAATTATAAACTGAAGGTCATGTATCTCCCATTAATCCTCCACTTCTCAATACCCCTTGGGTTGTTGAACAAATATTAACTCTATAAAAATAAAAAAAAATAGAACCATCTATACATTTTATATCACCAACCAATCTACCTACTATCATTCATTCCCATGATCCTATAAATACCACTGAGGCTACCCACCTCACCTTACCTGAGCCACCATCTAAAACACAACCTAATACACCTATTACCAATCCAGTTGACTCCAATTAATCTAAACCAACAATTCCACTTATAGCTAAAATTAATCTTGATGTTAAAGCCATAAATGTATGACAAATACATTATAAATATGGCATCCATGTTAATAAAATAATTGATCTCAAATTATACATGGAAAACTATGTACCCTTACCCACGCTTCCTTGTGCTGAATCCATACTTGAGTTACTCCATTATAGAGAACCTCAACTTCCATGACAACATCATAAACTTACAAACTTCAAATGAAAATCACCTCATTTTAGTAAATTCATTTCTAGTGTGGACCCTAAAACAAATCCTATTGATTCACTTCCTAATGCTCCATATATTTTTCAAGACATAAATACTATGCTCATTGAAAAAACAACAAGAATAGAATATAGTACACCATCATGTCCTAGACCCATCACTATCTTTAAAAAACTCATGCCAATAAAACATGATAACTTTATCTTATTATTTGGCAAGTATCATGAAATCTTTGCTTGGTCATATGAGGATATGTTATGTATCGACCCTAGTATCATTGCACATAACATCATCACTTACCCAGATGCAAAACTCGTCTCACAAAAATAACAAAAATTTCCACCTGAAATTTCTACCTTATGTCATAAATAAATTATTAAACTTTCAGATGCCAAGTTTATTAAACCTATTGGGTATTCTAAATGGGTATCAAAAATTGTTCCCATTCATAAAAAAATCATCATGGTCATTTTTATATGCATTAATTTTGGTAATCTTAACCTCATGTTTCCAAAAGATAACTTCCCATTACCTTCAATCAATGTCATCATAGATTCAACTACTAAATATGAAATGTTATCACTTATAGATAGTTTTTTAGGCTATAATCAAATTCATATATCCCTTGAAGACCAACACAAAACAGCATTTACTATGGAATGGTCCATCTATTGTTATGTCAAAATGCCTTTCAACCTTAAAAATACTACAACATCTTATCAACATGCCATGACTCACATTTCCATAAAATTATACACGAGATTGTGGAATCCTATGTTGATGACTTCATTACCAAATCTAAGAGTTTCACAACACACCTCACTAATATAGCTATCATTTTTATTTATTAATCAAATACAAAGTTAGACTTGAACCATATAAGTGTGTCTTTGGCATCACATTTCCTAAATTTTTAGGGTTCCTAGTCTATATTCATGATATTACTATCAATACCACCAAAATAAATGTTATAGTCAGCATGCACATTCTTAATTCCATTCCCAAAATTCACACTTACCTTGTAAATATTTGGGTAATCTAATGGTTCATCCCAAAAATGGCTTACCATATAGACTCTATTAATTCCCTTCATAAAAAAGGTAATGCTCTAGAATAGATAGATTCATGCCAAAAATCCTCTGATAAAATTAAATAATCTTTGCTCCATCCTCCTACCTTTCAATCACCTTTCAATGAATGCTCTTTAATCTTATACACCCATATCAGTTGGTATAATGCTTGCCCAACAAGATGATACTAGTAGAGATTATGTTATTTACTATATTGATAGAGGTCTCATTAACTATGAAAAATGTTATATTAATGTAAAATATGATTGTCTCGTTATCTACTTTGTAACTAAAAATATCCATAACTATATGCTTTATCAAACCACTTATGTCATTATCCACTCTAATCCACTTCATCATTTCTTCTCTAAAGCATTATTACCTAGAGATAGAATTGGAAAATAGATGGTCCTCTTGATGTAATTTGACCTTTAAATTATTACACAAAAATATGTCAAATGGAAAGTTATTGATAACCAACTTGTATCGACAACTATAACAAATATAAATCACCTTCAAAATAATCTCCCTAATGATAACATTCTTTATATTGAAGGTCTTAACTAGGCTATCTCCCTTAAAGATTATTTTCATAAATTCACTATTGTTTTAGAGGCAAATAATCAATAAGATTCAAATATCATTCCCAATACTATTAAATATAAATTATTTATTAAAGATATCTCTAAAATTACCATTGAGTTGCACAAGGACACCTGGACTCTCCAATTTGATGGTGCCAAATGATTCCAAAGAGTTAGGTCAAGTTATGTTTTAACAAACCCACATGTTAAGATCAGCCTCCTATCACTTAGGTTAAATTTTGATGTTACTAATAACATGGTTGAATATGAAGCTCTCATTTTAGGTATGAAAGTAACACTTCACTTGGATATCCCATATCTACATGCTTTGGGTAAATCACAACTTATCTATCCTAGGTTGGTCTTAATTATTAGTGTAAAATTAAAAATTGTGTTGCTTATCATCAAATGGCAACCCATGTTTTCCAAAGAGTTTACTTCTTTTACCATTGAGGTAATTTTAAGAGAGAATTTCATAGTCAATTCTCTCACTTCTTCAACATCTCTATTTCATCCTCACCAAGTACTTAATGATTCACAATTTCTTATCTAAATAGTAAAATAAATCTCTTTTATCCAACAAAATGATCTGCTTAGTTGTCATATTAAGGTTGTCACTATTTGACAATGCCCATGGTACAAAAACATCATCCAATTCCTTGAACATCAAAATTATCATCTAGACATGAATTCTTGTGAAAATACTAGAATATATAAACAAGACTTTAAATATGTCTTCCAATACAACACCCTTTATTTATTTAATACATAAGGTACCCTACTCTACTATGTGATTCAAGAAGAGGTTCCTATTAAAAACCCAAGTTTTACCCTTTGACAAAGGTTGTTTAGACCTACTTCAAACTTGGACTAACATGGGAATGGTATAAAGGTTGTGGGTGACCTTAAGGTTGTGGATGGTTCTTGGCGTCTTTGCATTGATTATCAGGGTCTAAACTAACTAACCATCAAGGATAAGTTTCTAATCCCCATCATTGATGACTCCTTGATGAACTCCATGATGCATAATTTTTCTCCAAATTAGACCTGCACTTGAGCTATCACCAAATTCATCTTCATGATGTTGACATTCCTAAGATAGCCTTTCTCTCACATGATGGCAACTATGAATTCCTTGTCATGCCATTTGGGCTTACTAATACCCCCTCCACCTTCCAAATTTTGATGAATCAAGTATTTTTCCCCTTCTTGTAGAATTTTCTCTTGATTTTCTTTGATGACATTCATATCTATAGTCCCACATGGGAGGATCACCTCCACCACCTCAACACCACCTTGGGTGTTCTTGATACTAACCACCTATGTGTCAAACATTCAAAATGTTTTTTTGGGAAAATAGAGGTGGAGTATTTGGTACATATTTTCACATTTGATGGTGTTCATATCGACCCCACCAAAATTATAGCTATGATAAATTGGCCCTAGCCAAAGACCCTCAAAAGCTTACATGGATTTCTTGGTCTAAAAAGATACTATAGAAAATTTGTCAAGGATTATGGAATAATTGTGTTTCTATTGATAGCTATGCTCAAAAAATATGCATTTACATGGTCACCTACATATTCTCAAGCATTTCATGACCTTAAACATGTTATGTGGACCATGTCAGTATTGGCCATGCTTAATTTCTCCAATCCATTTGTGTTTGAGTGTGATGCATGTGGAATAGGTCTTGGTGTTGTACTTATGTAGGAGGGTCATTCATCACCTTCACCAGTAAGGCCCTAACTAGACATAATTTGGTATGTTTCACATATGAAAAAGAGATGATGGATATTCTCTATGCAGTTCATAAATGGTGTCCATATTTGATTGGCTAACACTTTTGCATTAAAAATGACCATCAAAGCCTCAAATATTTTCTAGAACAATAGGTATCTTCTCCAGAGAAACAAAAATGGGTTTCTAAACTCATGGGATATGATTATGAAATTACCTACAAAAAAGGTAAGGAAAACTTGGTGGTTGATGCTCTCTCACACCACTTCAAAGACCCTATGAAACTCTATTTAGTCTCTCTTCCCATTTATACCCAGCTCCATGATCTTCATAATGAGTGGTATAATGATCTCCCAACCTAACAAATCATTATTTAACTATCTAATGATCTATCTACTAAATATCATTATACTTGGGATGGGTACACATTGTGATATAAAGGTCACCTAATACTACCAACAGGCTCCAAGTTCAAATAATTAGTTTTACAAGAGATGCATGCTTCCCCTTTTACTGATCACTCAAGGTTTTTGAAAATATATGAGAGAGTTCATCATAATTTCTTTTGGCATGAACTCAAGAGGTATATCAAAACATTTATTTCCAAATGTGATATCTACCAATGTACTAAAGGCGAAATAGTTTCCCCACCTAGTCTACTCCAACCACTTCCCATTCTAACACATATTTAGATCAAGATTTCCATAGATTTAATTGAAGGCCTCCCAAAATATAGTGGTAAATTATTGATTCTTTTTGTAGTGGATAGCCTCTCTAAATATGTTCATTTTTGCACTTTGGCCCATCCCTACACTACTTCCACCATTGCTCTAACATTTCTTGATCACATATTTTGACTTCATGGCATCCCTACTTCTATTGTTTTAGATCATGATTCCACCTTCACCAGATATTTTTGGAAATAAATCTTCAAGCGTCTGGATACATAATTAAAAATGAGTTCAAGATATCATCCACAGACTGATGACCTAACTAAAATCATCAATAAATGCTTGGAAACCTATCTTCATTATTTTGTCACAAAGCAGCCACTTCAGTGGGTCAAATGGTTACCTCTTGTAGAATGGTGGTATAATACATCCTACCACACCTCTACTAAAATGACCCCATATGAAGTAGTTTATGGGCAAGCACCCCCACCACTTTTATATACACTTGGAAGTTCATCAGTTCAGGCAATTGACACTACTCTCTGCCATCGAGATCAAATTCTCCACATCTTGAGAGACAATCTTCATTTGGCACAAAATTACATAAAGCAGCATGCTGATCAACACCACTTTAATCACACCTTTCAAGTAGGTGATATGGTTTTTCTTTGCCTACAATCATACAAGCAATCATCCTTGAAACAAAAGGGGTGTCAAAAGCTTACTCTTAAGTTTTATGGTCTATATAAGGTTCTCTAGTAGATTGGGTCTGTTGTTTACAAGTTGGAGCTTCTACCTTCCTCTCGTATTCACTAATTGTTTCATGCTTCATGTCTAAAGAGAGTTCTTGACACCAACATTTAAGCACAAATAGTCTTACCAAAATTTGATAATGAAGGATCCCTCATTCTCAAACCAGAAGTAGTCTTGGCTTGATGCACCCTCCAACTTCACTCTCGTACCATCATAGAATTTTTAATTCAGTGGCAAGGACTACAACTTGAAGATGCCACATGGGAACCATTATTCTAGATTTAGCAACACTTTTCGCAATTGAATCTTTGAGGACAAAGATTTATTCCAAGAGGGAAGGGATGTTAGGAACTCGTGTTCTACTCTTCTATTTACATTACTAGCATAGTAGTTGCTTTGGATGCATATGCTTTGTAAGTCATCCCTGGAGCATTTTTGTATCCCACATGCATCAGATGAAATAGTTATCAAGAATATAATTAGTATTTAAGTCAGTGTTAAAGCCTAATGGAGGCATCCATGAATTATATTGAATTGAGCTTGCTTAAAGGAGGTTGCCCCATCAAAGATGCCAGTGATTCTAAAATTCTACTATTTTAATTCAGATATGTTTGTTTCATTTAATGTATTGCTAATTTTCATAGTTTATTTCTTGTATTTGCAATTATATGCTAATTTGCTCAGGAAGGATCCTTTCAGATAACTCCCTGGGTACATCACTTGTGGCTTAAAATCACTAAAACCTG
Source organism: Torreya grandis (assembly GCA_037957365.1). Lineage (NCBI taxonomy): Eukaryota > Viridiplantae > Streptophyta > Pinopsida > Cupressales > Taxaceae > Torreya > Torreya grandis. Next base: position 1,340,224 of record JARHVA010004484.1, read on the forward strand.
CTAATTGGGGTGAAAAGGGAAATAAAGTGCATAAAATAAACCTAATCTAAGGGGTGGCGAAGTACCAACATGATAGTTCTTCCACTCAAATTGAACTCCTAGTAATACTAATGGACTAAACAAACAACTAAACAACCATCTTCTAAAGTTATTATGCAAGATTATTTCATGTAGAGGATGTATTAGGTAACTAGAGTGAAAATATCATGATAAGAAGGTTTTCCATGAGACTCTTACTAGTCAGATCACACTTCAAACCCCACCACCAACACTTCTACATGCCACATAACCACATAAGATATTATGTTGGCATCTAGGTGAACAAAGACCTACAAAGGAGATAAATTCATCACATATGCAAATAAAAATAATTAAAATCACATTATATGTCATCATGAAGGAGATACAATAGTTTATTCATCATTCCAAAAGGTTTCTTAAGTATAAAACTAGGCAGAGTTTCCTCATACCCAAGTGAAGGATACAAATAAAGGCCTTAAGGCTTAAATAAATAGCAGATCAAAAGAGAGAGAAGGAGAAAGGTGGCATGGATATATATATGAGAGGTCATAAATGAATACATTCCAGTTGTCCAATAGTTACATTAGTTACAAAAATTCCTCTTTCAACTCTCACCATGCATTGATGCTCTTGAATGACTCTTTTGGCTTTGAGGAGAGGTGGTGAAGGATGTAACTGCCTTGTTTGAATTATTATAGAGAATTACAATGCCAAAAGAGAGATCATTTAATTACATATATGGTATTTACATGATGCAAATGTGGTGAAATTAGGCCTTTGAGGTGTTGAGTATCCCACTAGTCTTCTCATGCATATTGATTATCCTTGAAATTGCCTCCATTCCTTCATAGTGGTTGTGAAGTGTATTTTATTTCCATTTAACATTAGTTTCATGGTGATAACCCTTCATTTACTCCTTAAATATCTTATCTATTCCAACCTTCAACCCTTTTTGTTGACTAAGTAGGCCAAATAGGTGAATTAGGCTTAGTAGCTTGACTACTTGTGTTTGGTTGCCATGAAACCTGAAAGAAACCTTAAAAACTTGTGGATAGGCATGTCAAAAGCTTAGAAAAAGTGTTTCACACCATGATTAAAATCTTAAAATTATTTTATACCTACAACCCTACTTCACCTAAATAACTAGGCCACTTTCTCTCTCATGCCGACAAACTGGTTGTTTGGATGGGAGTTGCAGAGGCATTTCCAAGAAGATTCTTGGACATATTATGACTTGAGAAGGTGGAAAAGTGCCAAAGTTCCCTCTCCAATTATTTACATAATCCTAAACATTTGTTTACCTTATTTTTTACTTAGTTTCTTGAAAAATTATAGTTTTTTAACACTTCCATATAGATTCCATACAACACAGTACTATGACCAGGGGTAATGTACCAAGAGAGGGTAGAATAATAGAATAAATAGTAGAATAGTGAATAAGTAGTTTAGTACCACATGTATAATAGTGAGGAGTTGGGTATATGAATACTATTATAAATAAAGGGGCATAGGATATTGTAAATGATCAAAGAATAATTATTATAATTTATCTTGCTCAAAGGAGGTAACCCCCTCGAAGTAGCCTATAATTAAATTTATTCCTTTCTCAAAAGGAATATTATAGTAATATAATTAGTATTTTGTATATTTTGTGTATTTGAGATAGTAGGTTCTTAACATCTAGTATCATATCACTTTTTAGGGCCATTTATATGATCCTTATTGTAGGTACATTTTGGATCTTTGTTGCATCTTGGAGGTCTTCAAAAAAAATTCATTTTTTCCCTCAAAACCATGATTAGTATTATTCAAATTACTCTCAAATGGTAATGAATTGTGTGAGAAACCATTTCTAGTTTTTTTGTGCATCATCTCCATATTTTTAGAATCTTTTAAATTTTAAATTTTTGTTTAGTATTGTAAAAGTTATCTCAATTTTAGTAACTGATACTATTGTATTTCAAAATAAAATAAAAATAAAAAATTTATGGAATTATTTGTGTAAGGATGCATTTTTTTAATCTAAAGGTAATCTCATTATAAATTTGACTAAGCTTCATCAAATCATCATGGTGTGGGCATATCACAATGATTTTTCCAAACTAGCCACTTAGACTATAGGATTGTCTGAGGATTTCCTCATAACGTGCTTCATCAAGGGACTTTATGAGGAAATTCAAGAAGAGGTTAGAATATGGAAACCTCAAAAAAATATGGAAGCCATGGTATTATTTAAGCTCAAATAATATCACATTTATTATTATCATGGTGAAACACATTTGTTTTTACATCCCTGTACAACACCACCTCTTTAGGCCATCAACAAACTAGACATTGATTTCCTTTTGGATGCACCTCAGCAGGTTCCAAATGGTCCCATTTAGGAAATCATCATGCTCAAGTAACCCCCCAATTATCCCAAGCCAATAATCATAAATCCCATTTCGGTAATTGAGGCTTCAAATTAATGCTAAAGGAGATGGCATGTATCCTCGGTTGACTCATCAAGAAACATATTTTGTGCACCCTTATTCTAATTTTAAGGTGTTGTTTATTAAGCTTCAACTTTGAATGATTGACTCTAACCTCATGTTTCAAGTTAATGTTACTATTATCACCAAATATTTCACCCTAGAAGAGGGTGTTTAATCCTCTTCTAGATTTGGGTAAAATGGGAACACTTCTAGGTATGTGGGTGTACCTATGGTGGAAGTGAGCCTCTAGATTTAAGGGCTAGATCCCTGAATATATCTTTAAGTAATTTCACATATGCTAACTATTTTATTGTGTGGGGGAGGGGATATAAGTTGCATAAAATAAACCTATTCTAAAAGGGTGATGCACTAACATGTCTTCCATATGACCATTATACTTATTTCACAAAGAAATGATGCCTACAACACTAGCCTAAGAGTCCCAGAATACACTAGCATTAGTGTTTCAATATGAATAATATATAAGGTAAGTAAAACCATAAATTAGGTGTAGATACTAAGGCTCATTATACACTTAAGATAGATTCATATACTTAACTACACTTTATATGCCCTGCTAGGCTGAAATCACTTGAATCAAACATGAAAGGACTGAGAGAAAGCAAGGATAGATTGATATCACTTAGCTATTCACTATACATATCTTCACACACTTTAAAAAGATGAGATATGAACTCAGAATAGATTTCATTTATTTTTCTTAGGTAAATTACAATGTCAAAACTAATAAGGCTTCACCATACTTGGTGTGGTATTTGATTACAAAGGCCAAATGATTGCTACTTATAGAATTTCAAAGAGAGGAGGAAATAATGAAGACCAAGAGTCACTGAGATATGTGCCATGCTGAGAGAAAGAATTTAAACGTGTAGGATAATGATTATGAAATAGACCATATAAGGTCTGATAGGACAAGTGGCCCTCTAAAGCATGAAACTTCATGAAATGTGGAATAGAGCTCTCCTTGATTTTTTAGGAAACTATTTTCATCATGGATCATATTTCAAGAATTTGAAACTAAATTAGGAAAGTTGACACATAGGTAATATCTTGGGGAGGTTGAATAATTCTATGACAGTTATAATATGTTATCTATCTTTTAAACACCTATATTTACCATCTACAGTCATTCATTTATCTTTTGGACTTCATTATTCACATTTTGATTGAGATATAATGGTAGTGTATGATTCTAAAGAGATTTCTTTGATATATAATCCTTTTATCCTACATGGCTACCTATGTGTCATTCCCTTGCCATGTTGCTCATTCCATTTTAAAATATGTCTATCATCGTTTAGACACATAACCTCATCTTGTCCATCTAAAATCTGATCTAATTTACTCTATAAATCTCCTCTATAATCTCTTTGATTTTACTTTCAATTTCATTCATTTATTTATGACCTAGGCATCCAAGGTTATGACATTTGGTAGTATTACATGCTTTCTATGGATTTTGTTATCAGCCCATCTGGTTAACACTCTCGTGCCACTTGGCAGTCTCACATTTTATCTAGGATCATTGACATTTGACTCAAAATGTGCACCATTATATCTTATCTTATTGATTTTATGCACTCCATTAGATCTGGGTCCTAGTCTTTAAACTCATATCATTGATCTTAGTTACACGACTCAACACATGTCATTGATCCTTGATCTAGTCACTTTTGACCTTTTTGACCCTATTAATCACCTATGTGCCATTGATATTATCTTTGATTGAATTTTATTTTTCTACTTGGTAGCTTTGTGTTTGAGCTCAGAATCCTTTAGAGAATTTAAACTTAAACGGTTAGTTTTCAAAGCCTGAACTTGACATCTTTGTGCACATCTATGTCTACTAGTTCTACTCTAAAAGCTTATATGTTGAGATAGAAAACTCATAAAGACATGAATTTTGTAGAGGACGATCTTGGAACCAAAATCATAATGTCAATGTAGTCTTTTTATCTTGAAATTTTTTCCTAAGCACACTTGTAATATGTATAACTAGACTACCCTGTTCATTCTTGTGTGATATGCCATGATGGTTTGACCCGCTAGATGACTCCAAATGACATAAGACTAAACTAGATAATGGCTAAGGTTATAATGTAATTAAATGACATCAAATAGACCACAACACACCCTATGACAATATGTTCTAGCCCCATATCAAGTCTTAACTATAGGGGGTTGACCCATTTTAACTTGTGGTCAAAATGGTTAACATTCTTTGTTATTTCCCAAGGTTAGTATGCTTTATATGCCATGATTAGTTTCATCATACTATTTATTTGGATATGGAGTCACATTTACATAGGTTTGACACACAAATTTCCTTTGAAAACACATAAAACATAAGGGAAAGGCACACAAAATGAGACAAACTCAAAAAAACACATGTTTAACTAGAACACCTAGGTAACACAACATAGCTAAAAGGAAAGACACACACCTATTATACTATTTAAAAAACCTTTTTTTGGGGTAAAATATCTTATCATACCTCAACTAGGGTAAAAAATGGTTGCCCTAGCATCTTTATCACTCCATGAAGTTAGCCTAGCATGAGGAGCATGTTCATCACCAATCACTTGCATATGTAGGTGATTAAGAATTGAATATTCTTAGGTCTAAAATTAAACTATATGGTACCTTCATGAATGATATTTCTTACTCTCTAAGATCATTGGTTAGAGTTGCAATCCTCTTTATCATTTCCATATCTGATATACATTCATCATACTATATAATAGGAATGATGGCAGTTGCCTCAACCTTTATGTCTTCTTTAAAAGGACATACTTGATGCATAGGAGTATCAAGTTATTACTTTTTATGATAAAACCCCTCTAAACATGTCTCAATACCAAATGGATCTCCTAATTGTCGTTTAGGCACAACAACTTCTATCTTGACCTCACTAGGTCCCTCTAGGACTATAGGCTTTTAAATAGCAAGTTGATGTTCATCTTCCTTAACAGCATGCCCTTTAATTTCATAATTTATAGAACACATAAGATCTTGCTCATTATTTTCATCAAAAAACACATCAAACATACATTTCTTGGGAGAAGGAATATTACCAATCTTGTCAAATTCTTGACATATGGCCTCAAATCTTAGCCATAAGTCATCCTCCACTTCTTCATGAGTGTCATCATCTAGAGCATCAAATTAATGAAAATATAATTCTTCCCACTATGGTCCTCAATTATATTCATCAACATATTATCATCATAATCATGAATCATATATTTGTACTCAACAACATGAGAATGTTTGACACTTACCTCAGCTCCTTCAAATGGCTCCTCATGCATGATGTAAATCCCAAGATCATTTTTCTCAAAGTATGCATAAGGATCATGCAAATATGCATATTCACCATAATTATATAAAAATAAATTAGAAATTCCCTCAAGTTTAGAATCACCATCATCCACATTAGACTCCTCCTCATAAATGATGTACTTCAATTTAGAATTAGTTTCAATGTAAGTTTCAATGTGAAACCTTGTAGGAGATTTAGTTATAATGGTCACTTTGGTCCCATAACTTGTCCTAAAGGCTAATAACTACTAATCAGCTAAGAGATAGAGACCAATCTTGGTTGTAAAGTCTCTTGACAGACAGATTGCAAAGGGAGCTAGGAGGTCAACAACAAGTATATCTTGAAGGATAGGAAAGATAGGATAATCATGCAAGAAAACATTCAACTTTTTTATTATTCATATTGTCTTAGTAGGTGTACCATATATATGGAGCACTCCTTTACTATGATTCTCATATTTCAAGCCCAACTTATCAGCTACAACTTTGGGCATGACTAAGATAGAGGCTCTACTATTAACTATGCAATAGTGAACTAATTTATCACCCACTATGAGAGTGAGGTAAAATTGTGGAGGTTGTTTAGTCCTATTATATGGTTCAAAAATAGTGTTAGGATCATTTACAAGGAAAACATGACTATTAAATTTATTTGAATATGAAGGACAAGTAAGAATAGTGGACAATTGCTTTTGTAATAATTCTTTTTGGCTAGGCATATGAAAGATTCCCACAAGGAGATAGATGCTTTGACATTTTTCAAGGAATACACTATGTTTAAAGCATTATTATTCACATTTTATTGAGTCCTTGGAGGTAAATAATTGATTATAACTTAATAAATAGAGGTACCATAAATAGACCTTACCATATTTTGACTTGAGGAGGTATATGAGCTTTTGAAACTGTCACACTTGCAACCATACCTTACTACCTTGTAGGAGGATTGGATGAGCCTTTAGACATGCTACTACCACCTCCTAGAGCCTTCCTCTTGGATCTAGTATTTTCTACAATAGAGGTTCTTTGATTGACTAAAAAAATGTCTTCCACCAAGAAGTTGGTGAAGCTTTCTCCTTGAGACTGCCAACCCCCATTAACTTGTATCATCACTTCATCTTCAGTTGATAAGAGGGGAGTAACTCCTCCTTGAGTAACAATAGGTTGTTATTTATTATCATTAGCATCCTTAAATTGGCCTTGATTCCAATTTTTTCCCTGCACCAAGTTGTTATGCATAAGTATCATCTCTCTTACATTAGTGGTGGAGTTGGGATTATACACATTGGCAGGCCTGTTAGAGTTAGGTTGCCATTAACCTCTTCCTCTTCCAAATTTCTAACCATATTATTGTTGATAGGGGTATGGATTATGATAGGCACCTAGTTGTATGTTATCTTACTTAAGATAGGCTCTTAGCATTTGAAATTTTGAATCTTTATCCATGACATTATCTTCCTTCTTAAGAGAAACTCTAAGTTTGGTGTTAGCATTAGGAATTTGGGCCACATCTAAAGTGTTAGTGGAATTATAAGATAATGGAGGCATATAAGCCTTAGGAGGCAACCTTCTATCTTGGATGAGACCATTTTCATATTTTATGGAAATTTCATATGATTCAGAAAGAGTGGAACCACCAATGGATTGAAGCAAGATAGAAATTTCAATACCAATGGCTCTCAAGTAAGTAGGGAAGACAAAACTAGCATGTGGTTTCATGAGAGGAGGTAATCTATACCAAGTATTTTGAAACCTCTCATTGAAGTCATACATTGCTTCCTTAGGGCCTCTTTTTATCACATTAAGAAGATGTATAAGAGAGGTATGGTCACTTTCATCTTCAAATCTAGAAGTCAACAACACTCCAAAATCTTCCCATGATGTGATACATCCACCTTATAGAGTCATATACCAATCAAGAGCTTTCCCTCTAAGGGACATGGTAAGGATCCTAGTGGAAATGTTCTCTTGAGTAACATTATGGAAACTAAAAAATTTGGAAACATCCCCAATGTGTTCAATAGCTTTAACATGACTCTCACCATTGAATGCAGGCACACCTTTTATGGCATTAGGGGGAATGTTATCATAGACTTGAAGATGGATTGGATTTTTAGTATTGAAGGTAGGGAAAACATGAGGTCTAGTCATGTTTTCTTCAAGATCATAAATTTATTCAACCTCTTTACTCTCTTGGCTTCCTTGGCTAGAAAAATCATATTTATCCTTAAAGGGCAATAGGATGAGGATATTGAACTTCAAGAGGAATTTTAGGTTGAATAGGTGGATTAATGGGATTGAACACTCTACTAGATGATCACCTAGTGAGAACCATGAATTATGAGAGCAAGTTTTTGACAAAATAATGGTCTTGAACTAGACTTTACCTTGATGGAGTCATCAAATGTTGAGTAGCACACCAATTTGAAGTTGATGTTGTCAATACTAGCATTCACCTCGACAAGTTGTCTTGAAGACAGTGGTCCCATCAGTTTTGTCATAACTATTGTCACTAAATATTTTACCCTAGATTAGGGTGTTAAATCCTCTTCTATATTTGGGTAATATGGGAACACTTCAAGGTCTGTGGGTGTAACTATGATATCAGTGAGCCTCTAGATGTAAGGGCTAGTTCCCTAAATATATCTTGAAGTATTTTCACCTATGGTAACTATTTGCTTATGGGGGAAAAGATAGAAGTTACATGAAATAAACCTATTATAAAATGGCGATACACCAAGATATCTTCCTCATGACCATTGTACTTCTTTCATAAAGAAATAATGCCTGCAACACTAGTCTAAGAGTCATATAATGCACTAGCATTAGTGTTTCAATATGAAGGTGAGATGCTAATAAATATGGTTTAGTTCTACATAGATTCAATACAAAAATATAGAGAAATCAAAAACAATAAATCAAAATAATAATATTAAACTCCAAAAACATAATGGATTCATTCAGAATAATCATATGAACACATTACAATAGATATATAGGATCTTGATTCCTATAATAAGGGATTTACATATCCCTATAAAATATCATCTATGAAACCATAAATCTTATAAATAATAAAACTGAACCTATAATAGTGTGATTTGATTTATTAACCAAATCTCACATACAAATAATAATACCTAACAAAAATAATGTTGTTTGTAACATTCACCCCCTTAACATTATTATCCCCAATTGTACCCCCTTAATCTGAACATGGGGAGAATATACATCTTCAAAACTTGGCATGAATAGAATCATATGCCAACGTATAATTTTAGGTCTACATACTAATTTCATAATATTTCTACACATGACCACTATATGTGAAGGAATGCATCCCACATTTACTTGATGTAACTGTAATAGACATGTCATTGGGGGTCATCTCTATGAAGAAGTAAGGTAATAATGGGATCTCTATAGTTATTTTCCCTCCTATATAAATATTTTCCACATTTAATTATATCCACACTCTCCCTTATCTCCAAATAGCAGAGGATTCCTGAACAAGTAGGGGAATGAAAACACACAACTAAAAAAAAATCACATCACACAAGTGAACAGCCATGTCCTTCTATTCTTATTTAGACACACACAAGTCACCAAATCATAATTATATCTCCATCATTGGCAACTAATGAGAGATCACTCAAAGACCTCCATCATCCATGTATCCTCCATCCTCTATTTGTCATTACTTATCAAATATGGCGATGAAGCTCAGATGAGGAGAAAATCCTCCCATAAGCGAAAATGCATCCGTGTGGCAATTTTTATTTATTTTTACAATTTTGATAATGGACCTAAAAAAAGTTGACTCTCAACTTGATATTTTTTAAATTTTTTGATGATTTTTGACTTTTTATGACTTTGACTCTTTTTGACACATACATATTTTGGCTAAGACCGAAAACATGACTTTTAACAATTTTGACACACTATTTTGACATTTTAATATTACATGACATAGAACCCAAAATAACACCTAAAAATAAAATCTACCCTAAAAAATATTTAGAAAGATATATAGACTTGATAGACTAATGAGATATGTTGACACAATACATTAATTAATCTAAAGAATTGAACATACCCTAAATGATAATAAATGACTCTAATAATACTAAAGTAATATTTAATTACTTTATGACCACTTAAAAACATAAATCAAAATAACATATAAATCTAAAAACCCTTAACTACCATAATACAATGGATTTAAACCCTAAAACCATGTGCTTTATTGAATAATAGAAACCAAGATTTGTTTCATTGCTGGATAGTTTGACGAACTTAGTGGATGGTTGTGGTCTTGATGGTTATTGAGGTAGTCTTGAATGTAGAATGGAGGAAGAATAGCATTTTTAGGCTAAAATAATTATGATTATATTTATGGAACTAGAACAAGAAGAAACCTTGGGCATAGGGAAGCACAAAAACATTGACATATATTTATCTATCAAACTACGATCTTGTGGTCCATACTCATTGTCTAATACACAGTTATTAGATTGTTAATGCAAGGCAAACAATGTTTTATTAATAAAAAGTGGCATAGTTGTTTGAAAACTTTGATGCAATGTCAAACATAGTCAAAATTGAGCCTTTGAAAGTCTTTTTGATGTAGTATGGAACCAGAACAAGAAGAAACCTTGGGCATAAGGAAGCACAAAAACCTTGACATGTATTAATCTATCAAACTAAGATCTTGTGGTCTAAACTCATTGTCTAATACATAGCTATTAAATTTTTAATTCAAGGAAAATAATGTTGCATTAATAAAAAGTGGCATAGTTGTTTGAAAACTTTGATGCAATGTCAAATATAGTCAAAATTGAGCCTTTGAAAGTATTTTTGATGTAGTAAAAACAATACACTAATGATTTCAATGCAAGGCTAATTTTTTGGTGTTGTCCAAACATATACAAATGTTAGGTCAAGCTCAGGTAATTCTATAGTTACATCAATGAAGAGTGGTAGAAATTTTGAAGCACCATGAGATGAGTGTAGAGGGATAAGTGTTGCCAATCATGGACCTATAAAGGTCAATGCAAATCCAAACTCGTATGTCAATATAAAAGTAGATCTGATAGGATTATGAGGAGAATAATTATTCCTACTTAAGTCATTGAACTATAATAGACTTTTATAAAACTCATTCTAGATAGGCCAGTGATGTCTTTATCATTCATTCCATCTGATTTCTATGGGTGTATTTGTACTCACAACCCCAAAAGATCTAAACAAACACTAGATAATCTAAAATTAATTTCTCTCACAAAATAATATATATATATAAACTTTTTTTTAAAATCTATTCTACACTTCTATAGGCTATCATAGGGCTCATGAGTTAGGGCAATAATAAAATCAAGCACTACACCTATGAGTCTTATCAAACAACCATTGCAAAAGATTAGACACTGATCTAATACCAGATGATAAATATGGTTTAGTTCTGCACAAATTTGATACAAAAATATAGAGAACTTAGAAATAATAAATCACAAGAATAATATTCAACTCCAAAAACATAATGGATTCATTCGAAATAATCATAAGAACACATTACAATAGATATATATGATTTTGATTCCTATAATAAGGGATTTAGATATCCCTATAAAATCTCACCTATGAAACCAAAAATCTTCTAAATAATAAAACTGAACCTATATTAGTGAGTTGGTTTATTAACCAAATCTCACGTACAAATAATAATGCTTAACAATAATAATGTTATCCCTAACAGATGCATGAAGACTATCCAAGGTAAGTAAAACCATAGATTATTTGTAGATACTAAGGCTCATTATACACTTAAGATAGATTCATACACTTAACTACACTTCATATGACTTACTAGGCTAAAATCACTTGCATCAAATATGGAAGGACTGAGAGAAAGCAAGGATAGATTGATATTATTTAGCTATTAACTATACATCTCTTAACACCTTTTAACAAGATGAGACATAAACTCAAAATAGATTGCATTTATTGTTCTAAGGCAAAGTACAATGTCAAAACTAGTAGGGATTTGTCGTACATGGTGTGGTATTTGATTACAAAGGCCAAAATGGCTACTACTTATAAAAGTTTAGAGAGAGGAGGAAAGAATGAAGACCAAGAGTCACTGAGACATATGTCATGCTAAGAGAAAGAAGTTAAACATGTAGTAAAATGAGTATGAAGTATACCATGCAAGGTCTTATATGACAAGTGGCCGTCCAAATCATGAAACTTCATGAAATGTGGCATAGGGTTCTCCAAGCTTGTTCAGGAAATTGTTTTCATCATGGATCATCTCTCAAACATTTGAAACTAAATTAGGAGAGTTGACACATGTGTAACATCCAATGGAGGTTAAAACATACTATGAAAGTCATAATATGTTCTCCTAACTACTAGATATCTTCTAAACACCTATATTTACCATATATAGTCATTAATTTATCTCCTAGAATTCATTCTTCACATTTGGCAGCCACTGTTCATCTCAAATTTTGAATGAGCTTTAATTATGGAATATGAGTTTGAGGTGTTTGCTTTTCTATAGAATCCTTTGAACCTATATGGTTGCCTATGTGGCATTCCCTTGCCATACTACTCATTCCATTTTTAAATATGGCTATCTTCATTTAAACATGTAGTGTCATCTTATCCATCTAAAATTTGATTGAATTTGTTATATTTATCTCCTTTGGAGTCTTTTCAATTTTAATTTTGATGTCATTCATTGATCTATGACCTAGGCATATGAGTTTATGACATTTGGTAGCATTGCATGCTTTATATGGATCCTGTTATCAACCTATCTAGTTAACACTCTCATGCCACTTGGTAGTCTCACATTTGATCTAGGATCCTTGAAGTTTGGCTCAATGTCCACACCATTATATATTATCTAAATGATTTGATTTACTCCATTGGATCTGGGTCCTAGTCTTTAAATGCAGATCATTGATCTTATTTACACAATTCAACATGTGTTGTTGATCCTTGATCTAGTCACTTTTGATTTTTTTGGCCCTATTAATCACCCACATGTCATTGATTTTATCTTGATTGAACATCATTTTTCCACTTGGTAGCTTTTTTTTTGAGCTCAAGATCCTTTATATATTTTGAACTTAAATGGTTAGTTCCCAAAGTTTGAACTTGATGTCCCTATGCACATCTATCTCTGCTAGTTCAACTTCAAATGCTTATATCTTTAGATAGAAAGCTCATCAACACACAAAATTTGTAAAGGATAATCTTGGAACCAAAATAATGTCCATTTATTCTTTTTTGCCTAAAAGGTTTTTCTAATCACACATGTAAAATATACAACCAGACTACCTTGTTTATTCCTATGTGACATGACATAACAATCTGACCCCTTAGATGACTCCAAATTACATAATACTAAACTAGATCATTATCAAGGTTATAATGGCATTAAATTACTTTAAATAGACCAAAAAACACCCTATGACACTATTTTATACCCCCATATCAAGTCTTGACTATAGGGGGTTGACCCATTTTGACTTGTGGTCAAAATGGTCAATAATTACTCCATCCATCAATCTCTATGTACTTCACCCTCATGTTTTAGTGTTTGAGTTCAAATTATGGTTATACATGCTCACTAACCATCCTTGAAATAAGAAGTGGAAGCCTAAATGAATCTATAGTTGGGCCTCCATTTGGTTATCATATTATTTTATTATGTAATTATTATCATGTTTCGAGGGTAAAACATTTTTAAGGGGGATGGAATGTAGTGTACCAAGAGAGGGGTAGAATAATAGAATAAATAGTAAAATAGAGAATAAATATTTTATTACCACATGCATAAGATTGAGGAGTTGGGTAGATGAGAACTATTATAAATAAAGGGGCATAGGATATTGTAAATCTTTAGAATGATCATAATGAAAATATCCAAAGTAGTTGAGTACTTACAACAATAGGCAGTACTTGAATTACTTTCTCTTCATAATGATGAATTCTCAATTTGGAATGGATTATGATAAAATAATAAGAAAATAAAGAATGCCAAAACAAAGAAAACACAAAAAATGAAAACCAAAAAGAAAAAAAAATAGACAAAATAAACTAGTTATAAAATAGTTTCAAGTGATGTCTATTGACTAAATAACACAACCAACTTCCATCTAAATCTTTCATATGAAAATTTATTTTTCCATGAATAGCATCAATTTTATAAGGACTCAACCAAAGATATTCAAACTTATGATGTTTACCTAAGTATTTGGTTAAATGGAGTCCTTAAAATCATCATGTAAGTTTTTTATCTAAACCTCAGATTTCTCTTAGTTATGCAAGATAATGAATTGAAATGAAAATACTAACATTCAACACTTTGTGTTGACTATGATCCTAAATAATTTAGTATAATTTTGTAATTGTACCTTCAATTTCTTCTTTTTTAGTTTTAATTTGTGGTGTTGATGTATTACTTTCTCCTTGGTTGAATATGCTTTGTGTCGAATCTCTCATGAGCATTTCATAGTATCCTTTTGATTCTACTTCATTGAGGATATCATATCCTAGATGATTATCTAATCCTTTCTATAATTTTACCATTGATTTTCTTCATAGAGTAGTGAGGTATACCTGTCCATTGAGGGTGTCCATTATGCAATCTCCAAAAAAAATAATTATTTGTAAAGACAACAATGTTAAAATAAAAGGGTGCTCAAGCCTCAGGGGGAGTTCATTTGACAATAGTAATCAAGTTACTCATTGTGACTAATTACTTTGGTAGAATGATAGGAATTTTATAGATATATTAGATTATAAAAATGGAACCACATTATCAAATACAATGAGTCTCACATTTTTAATGAGATTATTAGGAACACTTTAACAAAAATATTTTTGTGTATTAAGCCCTATCATATACCTTCATAGCCTAAGAAATTTTTCTTGAATCTTGGATGAACTGACTTGATTTATGGTGATGTTGACTAGGGACAACATGGTTTTGATAAGGCTAATTAGAGGGATGAAAAGGTTGCCAAAGAGGTGAACTATCTTGGTAAGAATATTGAGCGAAAGAAGGAGTGGAGTACTCTTGATAGAAATGGTAATAATAATTAACATACTAATGATAAGGGTCAATAAATTTCTGACATGGATCAACATGAATTTAATATGGCTCATCAACTTGTGTAAAACAAAAATCAATACTAGACACAGCCATGAAACCTCATGAGAAAGGAAAAAATGAAAGAGGACTTACTTAAAATGATACTTGGGATGCTAAAACTATCAGAATACATTTAGAGTTACCATTGATGTTTGTTTAAATGCCTCCAAATATTGGTGTATTGAAGAATAACACCAAAAAAAATCGTCAATTGATTATCAATCTAGTCCCACCGAACATGCCAAAATTGTTTTAGCTCAAATTTGCACCCTCAAGAGGTTATTTCAAGCCCTCTCAATTGAGATAACAATGGGATTAGTCCTAGGTTGTGGGTGACCTATAAGTGGACTAAACCTCTAGAGTATAGGGCTAACTCCCCTTGATGTATCAGTTAAGCTCATAACACTACACTACTAGCTTATAAAAGAAAAAGGATAGGAATAACATGAAATAAAAATAATTAATGAGGGTGATACACCAAATTTGTCTCCTCCACTTACATATTCACTATTGAAATTAATCAAGTCCAATTAGAACACACAACTTCAATGTGAGGTTCTCTTCACATCAGTGTTTTAACATGAAGGTATTAAGAAATGCATGAATGAGGAGCTGATAACCAAGAGGATTGATATGAGACACTAAATGCACATATCTTACACACCTAATTATTCACACAACTAGCTTCAACACTCCATGTGACCTAAAAAACATCAACCTACTTGCAAAGAGGTAAGAATGAGAGGACAAAAGGGATGGATTAAAACACTACCACTATCAATCATGCACAATCACAATTATGCACTAAGAAAAAGATTGAATAAGGCTAAACTAGAATTTTCATCCAAATCTAAGGTAAGAAAAAGTTGTTCAGTTGAGCAGGTCTTTGCCATACTTAGCCAAAGGATCCTTACAAAGCCAAACAAGGTTGTATATATAGAGAATGAGAGAAGGAGAGAGAATAAGAGGTGTAGAGGAGCCCATTGACAAGTGTCACTCCATGAGAAAACATGTTACAATCAATAAAAATGCTATAAAGTAGCCTTAAAGAATCCTTAAACATTTTTTGATTGGTGTGATCATGATCTTCTAGAGAGTTGGCATAGGAAAGGCTCTTCAACTCATTAGATGACTTAGCACCTTCTTAGAAATTCCATTCTTTCTTGCTTAAAAGAGACAAGTGGCCTTATTTATCATAAAGTCATTTTAAACTTACCTCTACCCTCTTTTTTTAAACTTTTTGTGTGTTTCCTATCTCCTCATACTAACATTTTAGTGGTCATCATGTTTCATTTGGTGTCTTGAAGCTAATAAACCTCATTACATCATCTTCTTCAAAGGTATTCATGATACACAAGGATGTCATGTTCCATCCTTCTTAAAATGACCTAATTTGATTTTCCATGGATTAATGAGGCTCCAGGAAGCATCAATAATCACTTTTAGTTGTGTTTAATAGTCTCTCAAACTCTCAACAATCCTTCATAGGTTTGTAATTAAGCTTTTTGAGGGACATAGTGGCATAGTCACCTTTTGGTCCCAAATTAGTAGCTTTAAATTTTCATACATCATCTTGAGAGGCTTGTAAAAATAGAATATAAATACAGAGAAACTATATTTAGGTTTTCCAAGCTTTATCTCCTATCTTGAAGGCCTATCATTACCCTGCATACTCACAGATAGGTCTATAACTATGCCTTTGTTGCCAATTTCGTATAGTTTTACCCTCACACATGTAAAAAGTGTGATTATTAATGTGTATGAGATAGGTATTAATGTTTATAAGATAATTTAAATGGTCATCCAACCCATTTTGAGTGTTTGGAGACACTATCTCTCTCATTGGGCTCTTAGAAGGGTTTAGGCAGAGTTTAGAGGAGTTAGTTTTCTTAGCAATGGTTCATAAAGTTGAGGGCATAAACTTATGAACCAATGCTAAATTTTGGGATTAGTAGGACCATGTGAACATAATTAAATATAACCTAGTCTAATGAAAATCTCCTTCATGTTCCAATCAAAATACTATGCCACTGTGAGCTCCTCTTGAGGCTAAAATAGGTTTTTTAGATGTTTGTCATCTTAATGATTGTTCATATTGCATATGAATGTGATACCTAAGATAATGGAATATAATTAGATTATAATGTTCTATTTCACTCATCCAATATCCATTTCATCCCATGTATTTTCTGGATACAGCTCCAGGCTTACAAAAATAGCATCTCGAGCATGCAACCTGTAGGTCTCCTTTCGAGAGAGTTTTAGAGAAATGAAAGAGGTATTTTGGTATTTGTTTGGATTATGATCACATAATTTGGGTATATTCCACCAAAAATTACATATTATAATAGTATTATTTACCATTTCTCTTTATATACCTATTGTAACCTCCATTAGCTCATGTTTAGGGTTCATTATCAAACTGATGCAAGCTAACCTTAGTATGCTTTTCTTTACATTCTATTCATTTTAAATGGTTATAAACCCTATAAAACCACCTTTAATCACTTAAATTACCTTATTGAGACTCCTAAATCATCAAAATTCTTCCAAAACATGTAAACTTCTACAATTCTCATACATAGGCCTGTGTATTATCATTTAGGCCCATTTGGCCTAATTAGGCCTCTTGATCATTTAATTACCTCCAGTCACCTTCTTAATTAGAAATTTGATGTTATTTATTGATACTATAATGATATTTATGCTTCTCTTGACCCTTTTTAAAACCCTTGGGTATCCCTCAAACACCACACAATCATTATCTTCTTCATTTTACACACATAGGCCTATGTATGCCTATTAGAACTCTTGAGCCTAGTTTCTTGATAAAATGCATCTATTGGATGATTAAATATTTATGAATCATATATTATTTACCTCATACATATCTCAACATATCATTATATTTATTCATCCCTTTAGCACTCCATTATTACTATAAGTGCACCTTTCCTCAAATCCGTCCAAGACATGACTGTAGGTGATAGTTTAGGCAAGGTTCCATTCTTTGCATGATGTTTTTCCCTTTGAATCCACTTTATTCAAATTCATAATGTGAGAAATGTTCCTTATTTCTCTATGATTTTTTTTCAATGCCCTAATCCATGTCAATGGTCTTGGACAACCTACTTGGTCATTATCTTGATGTACACAGTCCATATTTAGTGTCTATCCTTCTCATGATTAGCTACCCATGACTCTCATTAATTTATTCCTTTCTCAAGTATTTATTAAATATATAAATTTTTTACTAGATATAATAGGCACATCTGGGCTATTATATAAATGAGAAACCAATCTGATATTGGTTTTTCTTAGCTAGAGAATAAGGTCATATTGTCTTCTCTACTCTTCAATAGGTCTTGAGTACTCCTATATCAAAGGGGTGATATGATTTGATCCATTATCAAAAAAATTTATCTCATAATTCACACAACTTGACTCAAACCTATACATCTCTCTTAGATCCTTGCCACCTTCATCCCACTCTCTCAAAACTAGCCTATAGGTGATTGTAGCCTCTCACTAGAAGCATGTCATGACTCAAACATATTTATTTATGGGATGAATATAAGTTGAATAAAGATGTAAAAGGAATTTATAATATTTTATAATACCATGATAGGGATATCTATGCATTAAAACTTTTATTTATCACTCTATGACCTCAATAGGGTCTGTCTTGCATTGTCCCCTGTAACAGCGCTTTTGAATACTTGATACTCTCTCTCACTTCAGAATTTTATATAATTTGATGCATTAGATTAATATAAGGAGGTTATTAGGATGAAATATGGATTTATTGATATTTTTATATCCTTATTGAGGTGTATACACACTCCATCTAACACAAAACATGTTTGCAATCTCTCATATAACCAATAACTCACCCTAAATGGAGGTTTTGTTTTTACTAAGGGTCACACATGAAAATTAAGGCCTATAAAATCATATTTAATAGTTTCATAGACCCATATATCCTCTCCAATTTCATTCATACTTCCATTTAGGTTAAAACTACCATCTCAAGGAGAAAAATTGAGCATATGGGGTTTTTATAGGGTTTTAGACCACCTTGTCTTTTTAATGATTTTTCATAAAGGATCCACAAATGTGATAGATATGACCATGTATTTAAATGCCACTAGGACCCCCTAATCTTGTAAAAGTCTCAATTCCTAACTCTCTTTGTGTTATATGGACCTAACATGTGAAATTGGTCTTTACAAGCTTGCCAAAGAGTCGATGGAGATTCTGATGCAATTTTTTGGCTTCTTAAGACCTATGAAATATTGATATTCGTGAAAATAAAATGAGGAAGGTTAATAAATAATCTAAAAAAAATCACTCGAATATGGATCCTTTATGCCCGTACAAGTGCCTAAAACTGCCTATAAAAGAGTGATTTACTCTCTCTTGTAAGTTAAACCTACAAAAACCAATCATGATCTAACTTGTATTGATAGCATTGAAATATATTAATGTTAGATATCCTCTTTCATAAACTTGAAATTTTTTATTTCACATTGCTTTGATCTTTTTTATCTTTGACATTAACTTATGTGATATTCTTATAATATATTTGATGACCTTAGAGACTTATTTACCTTAGAACCATGCTTGACAACTAGACCACACAAGATGAACTTAGACACAAAGATAGAACTCATATCAAGACTCAAAATGGTGACTTGTACATACCTTACACCATGCCAATAATGACCTCCACAAGAAGTATCTAAGACAAGAAAAAATTCATTGAGAACAAGAAACCTTAATCCTTACAAATACCTTAACATATGTTAATTTACCTTAACATTTCCAAAACATGACATATGTTATTTTATACCTCTAGAGACTTCTAAATCTCTTCTTCTCACTCAAACATACTTTCATGAAGGACTAAAGACTCATTTCATGACCTAAGGCATGACTTCTCATGATGAATCTATAGACAACTCTAGTACATAATGAAATGTTAAAATATGATAATTAAGACCTTCATTAAATAGTAAGGCCATCATGAAACCTCATGAAGCAGGCATAGAACATCACACGACATAACATGGCTATCAATAAGGTTCTATATAAGCTAAATAGTAAAAACTTTATGAACCTATCTAATGGTAGCCAAAATTTAGATAACAGTTATAAAAAAAGCCATTAATTTTTTAGCCTAATGCATAGGAATAAGTTTGCCACCAATGTGTAAAAACCACTTGAGTAGAAGCATAAAATGTTGGATAGGGATATCATCAAAAGGAACCATTTGAACAAAAAATTGATCAAATGAATCCAATGCAAGACAAAGGCAAGAAGAATCAATTGGAGAGGTGGTGTAAACATCATATGATTCATACCCACAAAAAATCCAAATGCTATGGAGAATAATCAATAAGTTTACAATCCACCCTTCAGCCTACATAAGAGGATGATATTGATCCCTAAGCAACCTTTTTAAAGGCCAATCTCATTCTTGAATCTTCAATGACTGACATTTATATGGAAAGATAATGTTTATTACATGCAATATTTTGGGGCTTGGGATAACCCATGTTATTTTTGATAGTGGAAATCGGAAGATCCTATTAGTGCATGAGGTTGTTAAGCACAGAGGCCTCTCAATTTTAGCCAATGAAATGAATATAATTGTAGAAATTAGGTGAGAATCAAATTTTGGTGCTAACATTATGGGATTGTAATATGTATATGATTGAGATAATACCTATAGAGATAAGCCCCAGCATTGGTCTTTCAAGGTGAATGATTGAATCTAACACATTTTATAATCTCTTCTGAAGGCTCAAGTGACATTGATGTCTACTAAACAATGCAAGGAGATTATGTCTCACATGCATAAGTTCATGTTTCCCATGGTTTGCATAAGTGAAACCTTGTGACATGACTTATGTATCATGCAATGCAAAAAATTGATGGTCTACTTTTGAAGTTTGGAGATGTCTCACATGCATAAGTTTGTGTTGCTCATGGTTTTCCTATAGACACTTAATAGACAGATAATAAAAACCTTATGTCATGCCCTATAGATCATGCATCACAACAACTTGATTATGCATTTTAATAGTTTGAATATGTATTTTATAAATAGAAAAGTGTCCCAACACACTTTGTAATAAAGCATTAGATTGGTCTGGTTGTAGTATCTCATGCCAATGGTTTCTCAACACATTTTTTAATAAATCATTAAATTGGTTTCGTTCCATTATATCATCTCAAAGGCATACCAACACACTACATAATAATACATTAGATTATTCTTAGAGAATGCAGGTTACTACATTATATTTAAGATCTCAGCGATCGATGGAACTCTTCTCCTTATACATTGACAAAGAAATATGATTATATCCCTTGTGCATTTAGTATCACTTGCTAGAAAATATCATGGTGAAGAAATGATATCCATTTTCATGCATAGTCGGTACCAACTCTTACATGCCTAATACTTCATCAAAATGTTCTTATGAATCATGAAGACATATGGAAGACAACGTCCAAGACCAAGAAGGGACTGATGAGTGAATATGCCTTGTGGCCTGACGTATATATCATCAACATTCATGTGCCTGATGAAAGCACTTTAAAATCTTCATCATCATCTACTTGGACATGCATTGTATCAAGCATGTCGCACATGTCTTAGAAAAGCTATACCAGCACAAGTTGTAAGCTAACTTAGGAAAGTGTATGTTTGGTATTGTGTAGATCATAGACTATGTTGGTATTGATGAAGACATAGAGAAGATCCAAGTAATCCAAGATTGGCCATTTATGAGTAACCTCATAGAGCTCAAGAGTAAGTCATCTATGTCACAACTACTTTCTAATGTACACCTATGTAATAATGTGTCTTTGATGAAGTGAAGTGATGACTTTGTGTTCTAATATTAGTGGCCATGATAGACATTATGCAACATTTTTTTAATAAAATTACAATACTGCTAAGGTAGAATGGAAAAAATAGTTTATAATATGATTGAAATAAGAGCAGAATATTGAAATATATGACTGAATCACTTCAAGGGGGAAACCTTCACAAACTTAAAATAAGAATATAATTCAATATATTATGATCCCTTACTAACCATTACCTCATATGTTAGGTTGAGCCTACTACCAATATGAAGATATTGAAATATCATATGAATAACTTAAAAGTTTTTCAAGCCACAAGTCAACTACACATTTTCCAATATAATATAGTTAAATTCACTAATTGACTTTCTAAATATTAGATTCATTGTGTCCAATTTTTCAGCGCATGCTTATGTGTGAATCTATTCTATAAATATTTAAAAAATGAAACTTGCTATTCTTTATTTGATTTATTTATTGTTAAATTTCATACACATTAGATTTTTATATTTATTTCTTTTGAAATATTTTTTAAGCATCCAATTTTGATATTTATATAATTATTTTTCAATTGAATGCCTAAGCATTACATGCAATCATTGAATTACATAGAATGTCGGCATCTCTATCTATATTTTGGGAGTAAATATATAGTATATTACAATGTTGAGCAAGTATACATCTAAATCAGTGAGTTTTTTGGCTAAAAAATTATGATTAAAGGGTATCCACACCGTAAAAATAATCCAGGACACGATCTTCACCTTAACCATTTGATTCTTTGTATCAAATATTTAGAAAAATTTTATACTTTGATGGATGAATATAAATAACTATCATCCTCATCAATTAAACTACAATCCTTTTGATAACATTTATATTTCAAATCAACTTTTATTTATTTATTTATTATATATTTATAATCATACAAATTTAATACATCCAAAATTGAAATAGATACCACCAAAATTTAACAAGTGCTAACCATATCATGGCCTTGTTTGAAAAATAACATGACCACATAAAGTCTGAAAACAAAATCATATTTAAGGAAAGAATCAATTTAGAAATTTAAATGAATTTTCACAAGAGTTTGGGAAAAGGGCAAAAATCTTAGTTTCGTAATAATAATGATTAAATTTGATAATTAACCTTACTTTTATTGAAAGATATATAGCTTTCATATTTGGTTAAATTATATAATTATAATATGAGTGTATTATTTTTATTAAAAATATATTTATAATATTTAAATATATATGATAAAATAATTTTCGAGTATCATTTTTATTGTATATTTTTAAATTTAATAATTTTAATTTTTAGGAATTTATACTGGTTAAAATAAAGATGAAAATATTTAATAATGATTTAATTATATATTAAAATTTGTGTTAAATTAATAGTTTTTAATAGACGTTAGAAGATCTCCTTTTTAAGAGAGAAAGATGAATGGTTTCGGTTTGTGGATAAATTTTTGAAGGTAGGGTTAGCAATTTTTGTTGGTTTTTTTAGTTGGTTTCTGATTCTTATTTTGTTCGATTCAAGTTGGTCTTTTTGTAGGATTAGCTAAAGTCTCGTAACATCAGCGTGTTGTCTGTTTTGTCCTCTTCGCTACTATTTCACTGAAACATGGCATCTTGGTACTGTTTCTTTCCCTTTTCTCCTTGTTTGGCACCCCTTGTGAGTAGGGTTTGCCGGTTTCAGTACGTGTTATCATGGTTTTTCTCTTTATTGTAGGCTCTGAGTCCTAATGCATCTAGAATCAGTTCATAACTCCAGTAAAAAATGTTTTACCAAATCAAATAAATTTTTTATATTAAATTAATAATTAATTATGACAATTAAGAACAAAGAAATTAAAAACCTTGTATCCCGTTTATGTGATGTTATAATTATGTCTCAAAAAATTGTACATAGAAATGTGCAACAAACGTTATTAAAATGATCACCTAAAATTTTAATTCTAATTTGAAAAAAATGTAAAGATGATCTAAATGTTCATAAAATTTTCAAGTCATACGAACTTTCTTACAAAATAACTATCAATAACTAAAATCGCAATTAATAAAATGATTTTTCAAGGTCACAATCTTCTAATTAAATAATAATAGAATATTATATTACTTGGCCAATTAAATTTATTAGTATTGCTCTATATTTACACCTATATAAAAATATCGGTATTTAAAATAGCATCATGATGGTCAATAATGAATAACGATGAGTGGTATAATATTGAGGTGGAACCGAGAGAAAAGTTTGATTGTATGTTAGACCAGCATATTCAACACCTAACTTATTTGAGCCAACTATTTACTTTTTATATTACTAAAGCTTTCACTGCCTTCAACGTATGAATAGTGCATTTACATATTATACAATGGATCAAATTATGGTCTTTGATGTGATAGAGTTGCGAATCAAATCCTAAAATATAAAAGACATACATAGGTTTTGCTTTGGGAACAAAGGAATCTTAGAACTTTTTGGTTGCAGTAAGATTTGATGCAATCTTCGTGTAATCAATATTACATAAGTTTTGATTGGTATCTTGGACCTTTTGATTGTACTAAGATTTGATGCAATCAAAATAAAATTAACATAATTTTTTTTAAAAATATTGTTTTACGAAAGATATTAGATTTGATGTGACAGTATTACTTTTTAAAATGGTAAAAGTGCATGTATATATAAAATTCTTAAAAATTTATGTTAAATTTAAATTTTATTATTATATATTTTTTATAAAGATTTTAGTAAAATATATGTTCAATATTAAATGTATAAAAGTAATTTTATATTATAAAAATGTATAATATTAAATATAATGCGGTTATCATATATTTGAAAATAGTTTTGGGAGGAAGAAATTAAATTGTTACATGTATTTATATGTTATCATATAGATATTCAATAAAAATATGTTATTTTATTCTTTAATGTATTGAAAATTTAAGCTTAATCATCTAAAAATGGTATATTATTTTAGAGCACTATTTTACATGTTAAATTTACTTCTTCAATCTTTAACTCATAATTTATTGTTGAATCTTTTTCTTCGAATAAATCATTTATATGAAAAGAACTAATATCACTCTAACAAAATTAATTTCAATATTAAACTTAGATGATAAAAGATCTAAAAGATCAAAATTTTAAGAAGACTCTCCATAATCATTCAATCTTTTAATGTGTAATATAATATAATAATATATGATTGCGATTCCTCTATCTACATATATATAAAAATATAAAATATGATTTTGAGACTCTTCATACTCTTGCAATCCCTTAGCGTGCAATATATTATAATAATATTTTATGAATTTCACCTCCATGCTCTTTTCATCAATCTCCAAATTAGCTCCAACAATTCAACTCCATTCAAAGTGGTGGAATTCAACGGTATGCTCCATTTAAAATGGTTGACTTCACCAATATGCTCTATCCCTCTCTTCTTGCATGGGTTATGGTTAAACATTTCTTGTTTCATGTTTCTTAGAAATAATAATAATAATAATATAGTTTTTAAGGTCCACGATGCTAATTAATGCCTTGGTTATGGTCTATAAGGCATGTCCAGCATATGGGACCACCTCATACTCCCATCATAGGGAGGCATCTTACTGTGCTACGAATATAAGGCGTGCAATCCCTACCCCCTGCAAGATTTGAACATGTGACCTCCCTTCCAGGAACACATGTTCTTTACCATTAAGCCAACTCAAATACACAATAATACTTGAAGTTTGAAATATAATAAAATTTTACTAATCATTTTAATTTATCATGATATTATTTTAATGATATTAATTTTTTTCTTTGATTATATATATATATATATATATATATATATATATAAAAACTAAAAATTGATAATAAAAATATTTATTATTAATATTTTAAGATTAACCAATCATTATAATTTATTAATTATTTTTTAATACATTTTTTGATTTAATATATTGGACCATCATATCTTATCAAATATCCTATTTTCTTTAAAGAGAGGGCCTTTATTCTTTATTTAATATATTAAAAAAAAAGTGACCAACTTTTTCATAAAAGTTGACAATGGATTGTTGATTTTAGCACGAAATTAGAGACCCACACTGAGACCATGGAAACCACCTCATCTTTAATCGATTGTTATTCCTCAAAACTAGAAGAAACATTTTTAGATAGATATGCTTCTCTTATAAGACATATCAAAGTCTCATGGCCCTGGGAATCTACTATTTTGGCCTCCATTTGGCTTATTGTCACCTTCCTTCAGCTAATTTTAGGAAAAATGGGTATTATGGTCTTAACATATGACTCATTTTTGTAACACTTGAATAATATTAATCACTTTTTTGCACAAGGGAACTATGCAAAGAAAAATTGGAATTCGTGGTTGGTAGGTACTAGAAGGATGATCCCCCCAATCAATTTTGCAGAAAGTTAATTATATTTCTATTTACAATTTAGCAATTTTCATTATTAAATTCAGTGTCACAATTGGATTTTAACTAATAGATTAATGAATTGAAATTTTTATGATTTATAATAAAAATAAATAAAATAAAAATAATAATTACAAAATTTTGTGTGAATTTTTTATTGTTATCAAGTTTTTATAAATATATTTTTTTAAATTTTGTTTTCATATCGAATTAAATTTTCTATACACATGGTAAAAGAAGAATATAAAGCTTTTTTAAAATAGGTTTATTTATAGGTAATGAAAAGATGGAAGAATATCAATTCACATTTTAAAGAGGTTATTTTATATACGTAAAGAATAAAAGAAAGTGTAATGGGCTTTTTTGAATAATTTATTTTTTAAATTATGGTAATTACAATTTAAACATATTTATATTAGACAAATTCTTCCAAACAACATTATTAGATAATTTTATTTGTAATAGGAAAGGCTTCACTTTCCATTTTTCAAATAAAATTATTACAAAGTATTGTGAAGAAATCTTGATAATGGAATCACAAATAAAATTACGACAATGTAATTCAAATTTTAAAAATTATATATATATACATATATATATATATATATATATATATATACACACACATACATACACACACACATATACATACATATACTAACACAAATAATAAAATTATTAAGAAAAAAAAAAAACACAAAAAAATATCCATCGAATATTAACTGATATTCTTCACTATATATACATACATACATAATGCTATTTTTACACGATAACTTAAAATGAGTTACAATTCTATATTATAATTTAATCATTAAAAATTTATCAAAATATTATAAAAATTAAATTTAAAAAAAAGGACAAAATCACAAATATTTTATTTAAAGCTCTTAATGTTAAGCAAAATCTCATTTTGGAGATAATAAAAATCAATTTCCTTGTTGAAA
>JARHVA010004484.1:1372500-1548724 GCA_037957365.1 Torreya grandis
GTACATTATTTGATAATTTGAAACTTGTTTTATCAAAGTGTTAGATGGTATAATTAGACCATAGCCTTTGTATTTGTAGAGTAATTTTTTCTCTACGTCATATTTTATTTTTGACTCGAGCTGCAATTTTGGTTCTTGCGTACCCTAGATGTCGCAGCAGAATTTTGAAGCAGAGGGCCGATTCATTTTGCCTAAGTGTCAAAGTGTAGCAGAAGCTACCAAGTGTCACCCTTCGGTAGCCGATCCCTTTTCCCCTTTTTGTTTCCTTCATCTCATTTTTTCCCAAGTATCAAATTCAAGCAAAAGTCACCAAATGTCAATTTCTGGGAGACGAAGCTGGACACTTCGCATCCTTCGAACACCTTTTTATAACTTTCTAGAGAACCACAGAATGTGCCACATATCTAGTAGCAGTTAAGCAAAATGCACCATGTGCCAGCATCCGTGTCTCATAAGGGCACCCGCATTTTCTTTTTGATAAAGACTTTCAACAAGCTAAGCAGCAGAGGGAGCGAAAAGCGCTAGGTGGCAGTTACGGAGGCCCTGAACCCTTTTTGGAGAAGCAGTGAAAGCCACCACATGTCATCATCTGGGAGACTTTGGTCCAATGCTTTCATTCAACGCATAAAGGCATCATTTCTTTTTTGCTTAAGTACTGAGTGCAGTGGAGGCTATCAAGTGTCACCTTTTGGGTCCCTCTCTACTCCATCCCTAGAGAAAGTGAAAGGTGCCACATACCTCCAAAAGGAGAAGTGAAAGATGCCACGTATCTTCCCAAGAGCAGCAAAGGTTGCCATGTGTCGACCTTTGAGAAACCATCTTGAGCCTGATTGTTGAATGAAGATTATGGTGGGCCCCGAACGTTATTTCAAAGGACTAAGGAAGTGCTGAGTGTCGGCATGAAAAGACTACCACGTGTATCCATCCCTTCCTTAAAAGTTGCCCAAGCAAGGGATGCAATGGGTTTTGTTTTGATAAAACTGCAAAGTATCAAGGAAGCAGACTGCGACATGTGTCAAAGGCAGAGTGTCCATGGGTAAAATATAAAGAAAAAGTGGAAGCGGCCAAGTGTCATCCTCTGGTGCCTTCTAGACCATAAAGGAGAAATTTCATAAAATGACTAAGTGTCCTCTTCTGTTTCAACAAAACAGAGTGCCCGTCCATCTATTACAGCGAGTGAAGGATGGAGGGAAATTTGGTGAGAGTTACTCCGAGTAGATAGAACAATACACCAAGTAGATTTTTGGGGCTTACAAGTATTAAAGACGACATCTATTTGTCCCCTATAAGCAGAGGCAGAGTAGACACTTGAGTGGCCAAAACAGGGATGGAACGAAGAATTTCAGGTGCAAAGAGAGGTACTAGAAAGGGATCTCCATGTCGCAGTCAGGGTAGTTCTTGATAAGACCAGGATGAATCCAAGGCATTGAATGTGCCATCTGTTTTGTCCCTTGTGAGTGAAGGATGGAGTGGAATTGCATGGGAAAGAAAGCAACACCAAGAGACATTCAAATCTATATAAGAAGGATTGTAAAAATCTAAAAAAAGGGGGGGAATTCTATAGTTTTAGACTTTCAGAGTTTTGACCAATAATATCATTTGCTTTTGTTTCATTTTCCTGAGTTGAAAAGTTTATATGACTGTGTGTGTTTTTGCATCTTTTGTATGATTGGAAGATTCAATAAGAAGATTGAACACTATGCCCTTGTTGACATTATCTGTGTCATTTGCAAAGTAGTCTATATTGTAGATTTTCTAGTGTTGTGATTGGAAATGTTATTTGCTTTTGTCTCATTTTCTGGAGTCTGAAGTTCTACATAAATGTGCATGACTTTTGTGCCTCTTGTGTGATTGGAAGATTCTATTAAGAAGATTGAACACTATGCCTTTGTTGACAATTCATGTATCTCAGCAAAAGACTCCCCTGTTGTGAGCCTCTATTTTTGTTATTTCGATATCTTACATTGATCATGCACTTGTCTGTGCTTAAATGTAATTGAATCCTATAATAGTCTCACTGTACTCAGGTTAGGATTAGGATTACACTTAGGCGCATCGCCATAGTTAGGTTTTAATTCCTGCATTTTGCATTTATGTTTAGTCCTTTATCCCTTATCCCCAACACCCAATATAAAAGAAGAGACCAGCTTCTTTAAAACCTGGAAGTTATTTTAAGCCACATTATCCCACAGCTTGAAACTTCCCATTGTTGATTGATTAAGATCAAGCACAATTTTCATCATCAACAGTTTCTGGCACGCCCAGTGGGACCCATCTTTCAAGGAGTTGAAGAAATTTTGGTGTGTTCTTCAGCCAATTAGCCTTCAGAGGTTTTCATCAACACCAACAATGACTCTGAGTCATCAGCCGATCAAGCAGTATCATCAAGAAATCCCATTTGGTATGTATAATTTTGTTACTCATAGTTATGAGTCTTATTATCCTTATATATTTAATCAAAAACAAGCTTCTCTTGGAATCATGTCAAGTAATGAGAATGTAGATGGTCACGAGCTATACCAGTCTTATGCCCAATCCCCCCAATATGTCACATCCCATGTTCAACCTGATCTTATTTTCACCTTCAAAAAAGCATTGCTGGGATTTAAAAATTATGTGCTAGAACTTGACAACAGAAGGGGATATGGTCAAGAAATTCCTTGTCATGTCATCCATCAAGTAAGGAAAGCAATTGACCTGATTAAAAGTGAGTGGGATCCCATTGAAAGGGAAAATTGGCAAGAACTTACATATGAAATGCTGGATGTGTGTGGATTGATTGCATTTCTAGAAGAGAGGCTAAGTGTTTATGAGAGCCAGCCTTACCAAGTCTACCAAACTTCATATCCACCACCACAAATCCCATATCAAACATATGCCACCCCTGTTCATGAGCCAAATCAAACCTGTCAAGGCCACTTCCCCAGTAATGAAGAGACTATAATAGCAGCAAGTCAAGAGGACCCCAAAATCTCACTTTCCCCTCAAGTCCCTCCCATCATTACTCAAAAGGCTTCTTGTTTTCCATTACAGCCTTCTTCTTCACCCCTTTTCGAAGAAGAATATATTTTGAAGGAAGCAAATAAGTATGCAGAGGAGTACACTCAATTCATGGCGAGTCAGGAATTCGTCAAGAGGATTCTATCAGTACAGATAAGGAGGAAATCACCGTAGATTGCCCCTTTGATGAATGAGAGGATAAGCCACAAGCTTTTTCCTTCACTTCAGATGAGGAGGAGATTATTTTTGACTTTTCCCTTACTTTGCAAGAAGATATGGAGGAACATGGATACTCCCTTGACCAAGTCATTGAGACGGATGACACTATCCTGCAAGACGGCTATGAACTGGCCAGACATGGAGAAGACAACATCGAGACTCAGGTGAGTATGTAGAAGGAATGCCAGCTTTCAAATTTATCCTTTCAAGAGGATGAAGTCATCAAGATGCATGATGATGCAATACAGCTAGAATTAAAAGGAGATAAGTCAAAGGAGAATGGTTATCAAAAGGCACAGAGTGAAGAACCAATAGCCAATTATTTCTTGATGACACACAACATCATGAAGAACCATTATTCGATGGGCATTCAAGGACAAGAAGAGTTCATAGGTGTCGAATACACGTTTTGCTCAGACTTATTCAAGTGCATGAAAATTTGTGTGGCCAGCGCAAAGGACATCCCATCAAAGGTATACCCGTTGCAATCACTGGTATGGCAACACAAGTTGGCCTTTCATAAAGAAGACGTTGGAAAGTTTGTTTTTGATCCCAAAGGAAAATAAGGATTTGTAATTAATGTAGTTAGGTAGTTTCCCATTCCTACATTGCTTTGTTTTGTTTTTCTTTGCTTTCCCACTTTTCTTTTAAAAATAAGCATTTTAAACGCAGAGTTAGCATCTTAAAAGCTTTAATTCTTTAAATTTTGTCACAATAAATGCTTCCCCAAATATTTCGAGATCTCCAAGGTACCTTATGCCACATAATGTGTCCACCTCACTGTTTCTCGAAGATTGAGTAGGATTTGCTAACAGTCACCTTAATTTAATGTTATTTGGGACTTGATAGGCCCATAAATATCCCTTAGCAAATTTTAAAGTTTACAACTCTCAAAGCATTCTTGTGAAAGTATCTTGCTCATTGATAACACCCAGTGAAATTTGTTTTAGCAAGTGTGTCTTTTATCTTGCACAAAGTTCATACCAGGTTATTATACAAGAGAAACAGAGATGGTGGGAGCATCATCCTCACAACAAGGAGCAGGGGCACCTAGATATCTCAATAAATTACTAGCTAGCGAATCATACACTGCAGCTCCTGCACAACCACCAAGGAGCTACCTAAGAACAAAAGCCCTTGGGGTCGGTCAGACCAGTGACCCATCCAAAGTAAGGGACTATGCGGATGGAATCGTGGACCCAATTCTATAAAGAGCCAGTAGCAAGAGCCTCAGAGAAGGGGCACACCAAAGGTGTCTCCAAAGAGCCAGGTCAAGGCAATATGAAATGTTTGAGATGAGGATATGGACCTCACAACTGGCTTAATTCATTGTTCCAGCCGTGCATCCATGCCCTGATATAATCGAGTTATGCACAAACTTGCTCCATCCATAATCTTGCTCCATCTAACAAGGCCCCTTCATGCTGTAGGTCACCCCACAAGCTATTAGAGACATGTTTGCCCTACAATATGATGGTACCGCCACCTTCCCCACCATTGATAAGATGCAGAGGATGTGGGTAAATGTCAACACTTAGACCATGTTCTTGAGGTCTGAGTTGCAAATGGTCGATGGTGATATAATGGTACCCACGCTCCCAGCATCAAGAACTCAGTTTGCACCCGCTAGCCAAGATGCACTATCAATGATGGTTCTCATCTTCGGCATGAAGGATGACATGGTGGTATATGATGAGCAAATGGCCATCCTCTTCAGGCTAAAAATAGTTGACAAGATGCAGGAGTATTGTCTTGACTTCTCAGAGCACATCGCCTTTTCGATGGTCGAGCAACTAACCTAATTCAGGTTGAAAGGGATATTTAGGTATTCCTCCTTTTTGTTCCATCTCATTTTGCACTAGAACCCCAACCTCTTCTCCCAATTCATGAGTCTGAACCTATACAACCCAACTTTTGACCCCCAAAGGACCATCCCTGTGTCCACATGGACACATATTTTATCAAAGACCAGTGACCCTTACAATTTTTGGGAACTGTTTGTTACCCCTGTTCTTCATTGCCTCAGCCCTGAGCCTGTCACAAATAGGTTATTCCCAAGTGTTACGAACCTCCTGGTTAGTTGTCCCATCCTATGTGACTTCTATTTTGGGGCCCATCACACAACCGTAAGGGTCCATGGATTTTGTGGGGAGCCAGTGTTGCTACCAAAAGTTTTAACTCTTCAGTTAGCATTCCTAAAAATTACCAGGTAGGTGTCAGTGGTTGATAATGAATATGGCTCCAAGAAGAAGAAGAGGAGAATGTACAATCTCCTATGGATGGCAGGCAACATAAGCCTTGAAGCCAAAGAAGCTGAGACCGTATTGCTAAGGAAACTAACCTTCTTGGGGTTCTTATTAGTCAAGGAAAAGTGGGTTTATGACCCAACAGATTACATAGCCTCTGTAGTGAGAATAAATAGAATTGGAGCCAGGATTGTGCATGAAAGTTACCCCTTCTGGGAGACTAGGAAAAATCCTATGGAAGACACCCCTGGCCTTTATGTTGAGCTAACAGACCTACCCCTCCCACCGAATAGGCCATGGGAGACCTTCTATGACAAATAGAGGGATTATGATCCCAAGGTCAGGATGACCTCTGGTTTGAGAAGGATGCTGAGGAACAAAGGTTGGGATGCAGAGAAAATTGAGGCCTATTGGAAATATAGGCAAAAAATTTCCTAGACCACCCATGCCTTTGGAGGTGTAGACTCAGGTGAAAGGTGGGAAGAACTTTGGGATGAGTGGCATCCATCCCCTGTATCTAGCCTAGAAACAAGCCAACCACCGACACTTGAGGCAGAGCAAGCAGCTGGAGTGGGACCGAGCCAATAACCACAGACTTCATAGCAAGCTGCAGCTGCCACAGAACAACAAAGAAGTGTGGTGTCTTCACCACCACAAGCCTCCACATCATCAGGAGTAATTGAAGTCCCCAATTCTCCACATGTGCCACCAACAACAATAGAGGCAGAAGGAAGACAAACATAGACAGAGGCTAAGACACCTAGAAAAAGAAGAAGGGTGCAGTTCCAATTGGATCTAGAGGAGGAAGAGGAGCCTTCACAGTGCCCAGTGCAGAGCACTGCAACTTCCTCATAGGTAAGTGTTCCTCCCCCTCCTCCCTCTGAACCTATTCCTCACCCTACTGGCATGATGCCTCCACCCAGTCAGACAACACCTCCTGCCACTACTGCCATTCCCATCTCACAAGCCACCCCATCATCAACACCTCAAGCCCTCACATTACCCCATTTCTTCCCCTCCATTCCCAAAAAGATGGCCCTACAACTCACCCCTAGCTAGCTCATTACTCTCCAATACGGCCTGCCACAAGGATTTCCATTTGCAGGGGGTATATTGCATCCCCTTCCACCTTCCAGATGTAGGCTTATGCCGCTAGGAAGGCAAGAGAAGCCCGATTGGAGAAGAAGAGGATTAAGGAGAATAAAGCGCCAGCTATTCCACATTTGAGGTCACAATTTGACCTCATCTATTAGCAACTGATGATGACACATTTGTCACCCAATGTTGCCAAGCCAAGCGAATAAATGCAGCTGGAAGAATACACGATGAATGCAGTGGCCATCGACATGTCCCTGTTTAGGCCCCAAGACAGAGTTGAGTTGTTGACCGAATCCACTTCTACGGTCACAAAAGATTATTTAAAGAAATTAAGAAGACTGCAGAAGATGGAGGCCGATTTGGCCCAGGAAAAGGCAAACTATAACAATTTGGTCGAAGAGATAAATAGGAAGGATAATGAAATAGCTAGTCTACAAAAATAGTTGCAAGATACTATTTTCCTTCAGACTCAATGGGTAGTACAGGCCCAAAATGATTCATTAAAGGTAGAGCTCGCACTCGCAAAAGATGTAGCAACAACCCTAAGGCGAGAGAATGCCACATTATAGGGAAGAGTTGAAGGACTCCAACTGTAAGTCACCCAATCACAGCAAAGGCTACTGGAGGAACAAAATAAAGCTGTAGCTTTTCAAGCCTAGTTCCAAGCAGAGCAACAGAGGACTGCACAACTGGCAATTGAGCTGGCCAATAGGCCAAGAGGTGTCATAATAGTGTAGCTAGTAAAGGAGCTCTATGAGTTAGCGTGGGAGAGAATCTCTTCAGAGATTCTCTAGCTTAGGCCATTTTTCACCTTCCTATTCAACACACAGCAACTGTGTGAAAGAGTAGAGAATCCAGTACAGAGCACTCTGGCCATGAACTCCAAGAGAGTTTTAGACTCCCATTCATTATTGGAGAAGCTCTACAACATGATGGATACAACATTGGCAGTCATGGGGATCCCTGAAAGAATGGCCACCATGAAATGGATCAATGAAGAACTTAGTCGCAATGCCGCGACTAACAGTTACAGAAGTTGTCTCGATGTTGTGAAAGAAGGCATCGGTGAGATGAGGCACCATATTGAAGATCTGGTGCAACTAGGCCTCCCTTCCCCATTTTTGAATGTAAGGATGGTGTTGATGGTGGACCAAATCAAACCATTGATGCTGGCCAGACAAAGGGATCAAATAGTTTTTTAGAGCTTGCGGGATGATTCCTCAACCTCAAAGGTTGAAACTATTTTGATTCCTATTTTTCGGTTGGAATTTAGATTGAAAGCCACAGCCTAGGTCCTGTAAACCTTTTCGCACAAGGATATCATTAGCTTGGATTTGGCCTTCAATGAATTGCAAAGCAAGCAAGGATTATTTGACCATGAGTGGTCTATCTATTAGACAGCTCTTCTGAAGATGTAATTCCCACAATTTTGAAATTTTGATCGAGTGGGAGTCAGGATCTTTTTGAGCAGGCTCAAAATTCCTAGAGGTCGCCAATAATTGTAGAGTAATTTTTACTCTACGTCATATTTTATTTTTGACTCGAGCTGCAATTTTGGTTCCTACATACCCTGGACATCACAGTAGAATTTTGAAGCAGAGGGCCGATTCATTTTGCCTAAGTGTCAAAGTGCAGCGAAAGCTGCCAAGTGTCACCCTTTGGTAGCAAATCCCTTTTCCCCTTTTTTTTCCTTCGTCTCATTTTTGCCCAAGTATCAAATTCAGGTAGAAGTTGCCAAATGTCAATTTTTGGGAGATGAAGCTGGACAGCTGGCATCCTCCGAACACCTTTTTGTAACTTTTTAGAGAACTTCAGAATGTGCCACATGTCTAGTAGCAGTTAAGCAGAACACACCATGTGCTAGCATCTGCGTCTCATAAGGGCACC
Source organism: Torreya grandis (assembly GCA_037957365.1). Classification (NCBI taxonomy): domain Eukaryota; kingdom Viridiplantae; phylum Streptophyta; class Pinopsida; order Cupressales; family Taxaceae; genus Torreya; species Torreya grandis. The sequence continues at coordinate 1,380,951 of JARHVA010004484.1, forward strand.
CACGTTTTCTTTTTGACAAAGACTTTCAACAAGCTAAGTAGCAGAGGGAGGGAAAAGTGCTAGGTGGCAGTTATGAAGGCCCTAAACCCTTTTTGGAGAAGCAGCGGAAGCCACCATGTGTCATCATCTAGGAGACTTTGGTCCAATGCTTTCATTCAACACATAAAGGCGTCATTTCATTTTTTCTTAAGTACTAAGTGCAGCGGAGGCTGTCAAGTGTCACCTTCTGAGTCCCTCTCTACTCCATCCCTAGAGAAAGCAAAAGGCACCACATAGCCCCAAAAGGAGAAGTGAAAGATGCCACGTATCTTCCCAGGAGCAGTGGAGGTCACCACGTGTCAACCTCTGAGAAATAATCTTGAGCCTAATTACCGAATGAAGATTGTGGTGGGCCCCAAACATTATTTCAAAGGACTAAGGAAGCGCTGAGTGTCGGCATGCAAAGACTACCACATGTATCCATCCCTTCCTAAAAAGTTACTTGAGCAAGGGACGCAGTGGGTTTTGTTTTGATAAAAATGCAAAGTATCAAGGAAGAGGACTGTGATAGGTGTCGAAGGCAGAGTGTCCATAGGTAGAATATAAAGAAAAAGTAGAAGCGGCCAAGTGTCATCCTCTGGTGCCTTTTAGACCATAAAGGAGAAATTTCATAAAATGACTAAGTGTCCTCTTCCATTTCAACAGAACAGAGTGCCTGTCTACCTATTACAACGAGTGAAGGATGGAGGGAAATTCAGTGAGAGTTACTCTGGGTAGATAGAACAGTGCATCAGGTAGATTTTTGGGGCTTGCAAGTATTAAAGACACCGTCTGTTTGTCCCCTATAAGTAGAGGCAGAGTAGATAGTTGAGTGGCTAAAATAGGGATGTAATGAATAATTTCAAGTGCAAAGAGAGGTACTAGACAGGGATCACCATGCCACAGTTAGGGCAATTCTTGATAAGACCAGGATGCATCCAAGGCATTGAATGCGCCATCTATTTTGTCCCTTGTGAGTGAAGGACGAAGTGAAATTGCGTGAGAAAGAAAGTGACACCAAGAGACATCTAAATCTATATAAGAAGGATTGTAAAAATTTAAAAAAAGGCGAGGAATTCTATAGTTTTAGACTTTCAGAGTTTTGACCAATAATATCATTTGCTTTTATTTCATTTTCCTGAGTTGAAAATTTTATATGACTATGTGTGTTTCTGCATCTTTTGTATGACTGGAAGATTCAATAAGAAGATTGAACACTATGCCCTTGTTGACATTATCTGTGTCATTTGCAAAGTAGTCTATATTGTAGATTTTCTAGTGTTGTGATTGGAAATGTTATTTGCTTTTGTCTCATTTTCTGGAGTCTGAAGTTCTACATAACTATGCGTGACTTTTGCGCCTCTTGTGTGATTGGAAGATTCTATTAAGAAGATTAAACCCTATGCCTTTGTTGACAATTCTTGTATCTGAACAAAAGACTCCCTTATTGTGAGCCTCTATTTCTGTTATTTTGATCTCTTACATTGATCATGCACTTGTCTACTCTTAAATGTAAATGAATCCTATAATAGTCTCACTATGCTCAGGTTAGGATTAGGATTACACTCAGGCGCATCGCCATAGTTAGGTTTTAATTCCTGCATTTTGCGTTTCTATTTAGTCTCCTATCCCTTATCCCCAACACCCAATATAAAAGAAGAGACCAACTTCTTTAAAACTTGGAGGTTGTTTTAAGCCGCATTGTCCCACAGCTTGAAACTTCCCATTGTTGATTGATTAAGATCAAGCGCAATTTTCGTCATCAACAGTATTTATAGGGATCTATTGATTTTAAATTATGATCTAGTGTCACATGAAAATTTGACAATAGAAGCCTAAATAAAACGTCACAAAATAAAAAAACATGAAAAAAATCAAAAGATGAGTCTGGACACTTGCATCGATGCAAGAGTTCAATATAAACATAGGTGTCTAGAGGCTAAAAACACAAAGATAACTAAAAACATAGGTAGGAATCCCTAGAATACATTGGATAAAAGAGAATCTTGACACATATAAAGCCAAAGGGACTGATAAAATAAATAAATAAATAAATAAGATGGAATCGAAGATGTCTATATAAAATTGTGTCACAGATATCCAACTCTTAATCAAGAGACTTACACATACCAAAAAATATGAAAATACGCTATAAAATTATACTTATACTAAATATGAATATCCACAAAATGAATATTTACTTAGTTTTCAAATATACCATTTTATGATTTAAATGTTGGGACCATTGTCCATCTTTTACTAACTTACAAAGGTGATACCTTCATCGATTTATGAAAGAGAATTTGAATATTATTTGATATATATTTTTTATATCAATGTTCCTTTAAATAGAATGCTTTTTTAATTCATTAATGTGATTTTTGAAAGTTTTTATGTAATTTTGCTTTGTTTTGTTCTTGAGTCTTAGATAACTCTTAAATATTTTTTTAAAGAAGATATATTTTATTTTATTATAATTTTATTTTGTGATATATCAGATTAGGATTTATGTAACTCTTAATTATTATTTTCTTTTTTATATTATTATCGTTATTTAACTTTAAAAATAATTATATAATAGGTTTAAAATACTAAACTTTATACATTTTAAAAATAAAATAAATTTTAAAACTCTAAACTATTACAAAAATATATACATATTGATGAGTTTATGGATGAGCTCAATACATCTTAATAATCCTTCACACTAATGATTAAATAGAATTGGACTTTTTAATTTTAAAAATAATTAAAAATTTCAATATAAAATATGAATTCTTACAAAATGATCCATTGTTTTTGCTAAGAGAATTCATAAAAAAATTCAATCTACATATAATATGAACATGATTTGTAGTATATAAATTGAAATATAGAATGCATCTAATACTGAAATATAAATTATTACAAAATGATCCATCAAACATGATTTGCAATATATACATTAAAATATAAAATGTATTTGATGTTGAAATATAAATTCTTACAAAATAATTCATCAAAAGGAGTCTTACAAAGTGATCCATCAAAGGGAAGTTATAAAAAGTTTAGTCTATATATAATATATATGAGCACCATTTGCAATATATACATTGAAATAAAATGTACTTGGTGCTATATGCTAAAATTAGGTCACATATGATATTATGAGAATGAAAAGAATTAAAAAAAAATTGAGTAGAGAGATATTATTGGGATTATAGCAATTAGCATTTCATTATTTTTATAAGTGTATTTTTTTAATAAATATTTTGTCAAAACATTTGGTTTGTTTGGTTTGGTCATATTGAATGTTGTTATAGATGTTAAAATATGTAGATTTATTATTATATGTTAAATTTTTAAGCATAAATGTTAAATTATTATATAAATTGAGAGTTTTTTATTTAATAAATTATTTTCAGTGGGGTGAATGGTATCTTTTATTTTTTTGATCAATTTTATAGTTTTGAATTAATTACTTGATACCAAACGATTTCAAAATTTAATGTACTTTTACTTAAATGATCAAAATACTCAAATTTAATAATCATAAAATTGAATTAATTACTTGATACCAAAGACTCAAAAATTCAATATACTTTTACTTAAATGATCGAAGAGTATCTTTTAAATCAAATTTACTAAAAATTTATAAAAATTGACTTTAATACAATATATATCATGTTCAAAATTTTAAATTACTTATATCATATTTAATGACTACAAAATTAAATATTCTTTGTACCAAAACTTTAATGTAAAATTTAACGAACATAAAATTAAATTATTTGATTATAATACCAAATTTAATGATCATAAATTTATAAAAACTTAGTTATAATAAATTTAAAAATTATCACAAATTAAATTTTTTAAAAAAATTTAAAACTATACACACATATATAATTTAATGATTTATCTCTTTTAAATATTTAAAATATCACCTAAAATGTTAAACTATAAATTTTTATTATCATAACTATATTAAAAAAAAAAAAAAAAAAACTAAAAAAACTTTTACTCTATCTAATAAAAACTATAATAATTTACCCCTTAAACACATTCCATTTGACCCAACTTAATATTCTTTCAAATCGGGACTATTTTTAATTTTGATTTTAAAATCATGAAACGTGTTATGGTCAACAATAACGCGTCGGAAATAATTTCTTACATCATAGAGATTCTCGTGCTTTAACACATTTAAGTACTTAATGCCTTTAGTTGAAGTAGTTAATCTATCTTATCCCTAATAAATTTAATTTGTTTTATTAATTACTTTCTTAAGAGAAATTAGTTTCACGTGTTGTGGTTAAATAGTGTTTACTTGATTTTAGCTTTAATTAACTTTTGATTCCGTAGCAACAACGAACTTCTCACTTTAATGACTTTTCTCAATTCATGTTTTATGTGGGGAGACCTTTTTTTGCAAAGCATTTCCATTTGTTCGTCGATATTCTTATGTAAGTTTTAATTAAAATCATTTAAAAATAAAATAAAATGGAAGCATGCAAATATATTTCTCTATAATAAAAATATATGTATGATTGAATAAGGCGGAGAGTACATTTCAAGCCAAAAAAAAATATTATAAAAGTTAAATTATATTTAATAAACTTGAGATTAAATTAATAAGACCTAAAATAAATGAACAAAACTAAAAATTACATAATATTAAAGTTGCATTCATCAAACACCAAAAACTATATAAAAAGCATTATTTTATGATACATTTTAGGCAACCGACACTACCAACACTCTTGAGAGAAGAGGAGGAGGTGACATATTATCATGTTGTTTTCCCAACTACCACTATAGGGGTGCACAATATCAAGAATGGAATCCCAATCTTTTTGTTCTATATTCTTATCTTTAGTTTCTTCCTGTACCTCATGTCGAGTAGATGAAATAGCTAAGACAAGACGAAGCATTTTTTTCTATCGATCCCAACCAGTAGGCCCAAAACCTATAAATCCACATCCACCAACCTGAGGTGACATCCACCCTCCATGCCCTCTAGAAGGCAAGAGCCTACAATGAGGTGGATGGGTGGAAAACATGGCTCGCAATTGCATGATCTATGTCATCCTCTCCCTTGTTTTATTCGCCCTTAGTCTCTCCTTAGATCATTATGGTTGTGAGAGTCATTAAGCACTTTGCTAATAGTAGAAGCGGCATTAATCCAATGTCCAATGTGGGTGCGGAGGTGCTTCAATTCTAAAGCCACTTTTTAAGGTTGCATTTGAATTTGCAACATGACATTAGATATAGTATCAATTCTATTAGCAGTAAAACAATTATTATCTAAGTGTGCTTTATTAAACACAACATAATTTCTATCTTTTTAATGCTTAAAAAGAATCTCAATGTAGAAAATATGCCAAATTTATTTGAAATTTTCTAGGAGCATGGTTTTGTCTCTAAGCAAGAGCATGGGCCACAAAAAGGGTTTTGGCTTGAAGGGATTAAAAAAGAGCGAATACAATTCCATTCCTACTGAACTCACAAAAACCCAAAATATGTGTTTGATCGACTCAACTTGACCACAAACATGGCATCTAGGAGTAGGGATCCCCATATGCAATGATTAGTACCTAACATGAAGACCCTAGCATAAAATGCACCATTCAAAATAAGCCTTTTTAGGCTCAATTACCACATATTAGATTGCATGGAATCTTCTACTCCTAATGGAAGAGGACTTTTTAATGTTTCATAATTTGTTGAACATTTCCCAAGGAACAATGTTGGGAGCAAGCCACTAATAACCTAGCCAAGGTTTTTACTAAAGAAAAGGAGTAGAGACATTCCAATTCCAATCTTTCCACTATTGAGAAGAACTTTATTGTCAATTTTATGCATTGCATCCTTAGAGACAACCATCTACACATCAACAATAGAATTTGAATTTTTGATTGTTGAGACCATACTTCACTTTAAGAATAGGCCAAGATACCATGATTTGTTCTTTTTGTCAAAAAATATCAACAATAGTATGAATTTACTTTCTAAACAAACTTAGAGCCTTATCTCTAAGAGGTTCTATTATAGGATTGTCATGGTGATTGATAATTAGAGACCACCACAAAGATTGAGTGTTGACTGAAAACCTAATTCTAAATTAATCCCCTTTCCAAAACAAGCCTAGGTTTACAAAATTTCCATGCTTTTCAAATGCTCTTACAAAATGAGGTTCCAATAATTTTTATGGCCACTAGAGCAGTAAGTAGGCCATGAAACTCAAACCCTTTTCAGACCAATATTCCATAAGAACAACTAGAAGAATGCAAGTCTTAAGAAGGATTTTCTAAGCTTACTTAGGTATTCAATGGATTGGAGGACCCATTTGAAACAAATAGAAATCCATTTCTTTTTGAATATCAATTAAATCTATACCTCTAATACCTTTAGGTCTACAACAAAGCTCCCATACCATTTTAAGAAAGTATTTTTTACCTTGAGAGTTGGCCCACAAGCAATCTCTAAGTGGGCTCTCTAGAAAATTTTAGGCAACATGAGAAGGGGCCAATAAGAGGAATAATAAGCATGAGTTGATGTTAGAATATTTGAGCATATTTAAAAATTTTCATCAATGGAGAGAGGCTTTGTTATCTAGTAAGAAAGTCTTTTATCAGTCTATTGAATAACATAGTTCCGTAACTTGACTTGAGAGGATTGAAAACTAAATGGAATCTTCAAAATCATAAACAATTATGTTGAATGAAAAAAATGCCACATCAATGAATTGACCCTTTCACCTATCGTGAAAGTTAAGGTGGAATCAAACTGGTCTAATAGTAAGGGTCTTAGGAATAAATGTGATTCTAAAGATGCACATAAGGGTTTTTTAAAAATATCTGGGAAAATGAGAATGTCAAAAAAGGTAAAATTCTTAATTAATATTTAGAAATCAAATATAAATTAAAATATCAAATAAGGAATCAGATTATGACTATGTAATATAACCTATCTAACAAAGAAAACCTATGGATTGGTCTTTTAAAAGAAAGATTTATAATCATTATAATTTTGTTCTAATCAATTATTTATAACACTTGGATCTCTTTCAACTCAAAATAAATCTAAGAAAAAGATGCAGAACGATCTAAAAAATAAATAAAATAACTAAAAATGAATACCAAACAAAAAAATAGAAATGAAAAAAAAAAACATAAATAAAAAACTAAATCAAGAAAAAACTAATCTAAGAATTATACAAAATTAAGAAACAACTAAAAGATGCAAATAACATAACTTAATCTAAATTAATGAACAAAGATCTAAGTAAGAAACATAAATCTAACTAAATAAGAATTAATCAAATAAATATCATTTAACTTAATTAAAAGATCTAAGTATGAAATAAAAGAATAATATAAGAATATATATAAAAAAAAAAAACCTAACTAAACTAACTAAACGTACATAACATAAGACTTAGCTATATATCCTATAATAGCTATGACATCAATACAAACTATGTAATTAAACTAAAGTTTAAATTTAAAAATTAAATCAAAATAGAATTTAATACAAGCACTAAGCTAATAACAGATTTAAAAGATAATAAGGTTTAAAAAAAAAAAGGAAACAAAAATAAAATTTAAGAAATAATAATACATGAAAATATAATTAAATGATTAAGTAAAATAGAAAAATGAACTATGAAAACTGAAAAGAGTAAAGAATCAATTTTAATCTAAGTAAAAAATAAAAATTAAAAATTAATCTACAAAGAAAATTAGAGAAAGTGCAAGTCTAAAATAGAGTTGTCTTCATAGAAAATTCAAGATATTTTATTGAGAAACAACTTCAATACAAATGGTCTTCAACAAGACAATCATATACAATTGAAAGATCAACAAATGTTTCATAAAACAATGTATTCATCATTGTTTAGGTCAAGTTTTTGATGTTCTACACATATGACTATGTAACTGTAACCATCATAAGATATTAGGCTTGAAAGACTTTAGATAATTAATTTATAAATCAAATAAGAAACCTGGATATGCCTGCGTTAGACAAGTGGGTCACTTAATCGTTAAAGAATGTATTGTTCAATTTATCTACAAATAAGTATTTAATCTCAAAGATTTTTTACACATAAAGAGAATACAATGAAACTTGAATAAATTCAGAGCTTTTAAATACCCGTTGTGTTTCTCCTGATGTGTTATGACTTTATATGGAGATAGTTACAAAATAAGTTATAACTAATATGTTAGTTAGTTTTAGTTAACTTTAATTCATTTTAAAAATTCAATTAGTCAAATTAACTTAATTTTTAAAAAGGTGGTCTTTAATAAAGTCTAGTTAGATCAAATCAATTGAGTAATAGATTAAAAACAAACTCTAATGGGTGGGGGGGCATGACTCATAAGAATACAATCAAAATAAACATGACATCCATAATGACTACCAAACATTAAATAAAATTAAATACTTAAAATATCGAATACTATGAGTATTTTTATAATATTTTTAGTAAATCAAATATATCATTATGTAGAAAAGTAATATGACTTCAATCAAAATTTCTATAATTATCTAAATATATCCATATAAAAAAATATTAAAGTAGTACCAATAGATAATCAAGTAGCAAGTTTTAAACAAAACATGATTTAAAACACAATTTACTCATCGAAAATAAAAACCAATTCTATCAAAGGAGCTCACTTTATTCAATATACTCCATTGATGTAGTAGGAAAATTAATTAATTTTTGTGCCTTCTTCATCATCCACTTCCTACTTGATTTTTTTAACCATTTTCATAATCAATGGCAAGGTTGTAGGGCTACTTACACTCTTTCCATTAGAAGGAGTTAGCTTATCATATTCATGTGCAAGTTGTACAAACCAATCAAAGGACAACTTAGTACAATGTTCAATTCTATTTTCAGGTTCAGATGAGGGAAGCCTGGTATTGATTGGCATAAACGAATGAGGGTTTATATTTTTAGTCACATCAAGTACATTTTCAAGAAGTGTGGGCATTAGAGTATTATTTTGGACATATTGTAAAATAGTATGTATATGTTGGGAAGATGCACTTGGGGCAAAAACTCATCCATGAGGACAATATTTCCCATATGCTCTTCTAAACTTTATATTGCCTCAAAATTTTAAAGAGCTAGCATGTAATGAATCTAAAAAATTCCAAAATGTAGGATTAAAGACATCAAAATGTATGGACACTTGAGTTCTATGATTAAATGGCCTAGGGAAAGTGTGGGCATCCTCATGATCATGAAATAACTGACCTCGGGAACTACCCCATGGAGTGTGCTCATTATGCTTATCTTCACTCTAACCCCCTGCATTTTTATGAGAATGATTTGAATTTGTTATCGAACTTGACATTTGTATATACTAAAATAAATAAATGTTATTCAGAACCAATATATATATATATATTAAAAAATTCCATGTCCATATAGATTTCTAGATATTCAAATCCCTCAAGATCAAACAAACCACAAATATACTGAATACCAATAGATACCTAAAGGATTAAATAAATGAATTCAAATTCATAAATCCTGACCTTAATGAATTTCATATACTTATATTCATTAAAAGTATGGAATTTAAATTGATTTTAACTTTGCCATGAATGATATTCATTCAACAAATGCTCAAAATTTCCTATAATGAGACAAATACTTAATATATATGTATAACACCATGTTGTGACTATCAAAATATGAATGTTATTTCTCATATAACATACTCCAATAAAATCAAACAACTAAGATAATTTATACAAATGATTTATATCTCAATACTTGATATATTCAAAAACATATGCATCAAAAATGATCAATTTATGATACCCTATCATGTTTTCAAACATATAACTCTACTAAATATAAAGACTGTTAAAAACCTCAACATGTAACTTTTCATAATGACTCAAAATAACTAAAATCGATGATAAACATTAAGTTATTATATCTATTTTATCCCAAATTGACAATACCATGTTTGAATAAGAACATTAAAGTCAAATATACTAAAACAAATTTGATAAACAAACATTATTTGTCAACATTTCTTTTGAATATGCAACTTCTAATAATCTTGAAAGTATATAAAGTCTTAAATGCCCAAATCTTGCAAATGTTCTTAAAAGTATCATGAAACTAATAGTCAAAGAATATCAAAAGAAATATGACTTTTTTAAAAACACAACCTTTTCTTTATTTCAAATCTCCTTGTACTGCCTAAATTACCCTCAAATATTTTTCAAAACATCACTGTTGTATACCAAGAAAATGAATTGAACAAATTCTACAAATTTCCATGATTGTTGTAAAACATACAACACAAATACTCAAACTATATTGAAATCTATATGTATGCCAAATAGAACTACAAAGACCAATTATTCAAACTAAACTACATATAAAGCCATTCTATTAAAAGAGATTCCTTAAAATTTCTTAATGAAAACCAAAATCAACCAATTTTTTTCCATTGAAGAACCACTGCCAAACCAACTCATGCCTTTAATAAATAAACCATTGTATATAGAAAATCACTAATTTGAAATAATTCTAAAAACTACCACTGATTTTATCACCAAAATGACCTGAATAATTTATTTCAATCAAAAGAACTCATGCATGATGAAACCCAAATATTTATGCAAATCCCATTTCATATTTGAAACCTCCTTGATAATCAAAATACTAAGAGAAATAAAACACACAAACTTCCACAATACAAGCCTAATTCCACAAAAATAATGAATAAAACTATATTCATAGTTCAATGAAAAAATAAAACTGCAACATGTTTGTCATCGAACCCAAAAACCAAAATGATTAATTTATGCATCTTATTAGGATAAAATCAAACCATATGCACAAGATTTATGCTTCGAAATACATTTTGTGTATAATAGTGAAAACAAATTATTTTCAAACCATTACTTGATTTATCAACAAATGACATGCATATCTTTATTAACCAACCATGGATGTATACATGACAAATTTTGAAATTATCAAAACATCTAACTTCATATGATCTCCATCAAAGTTGTGATACCTAATTATGAAATTAATGCATTTATCAACTACGAAAACTAACTACATGCAATCCTTATTTTGAAATAACTTCTTTAAAAAAATATATTGGTAACAAACTCCTAAATGAAACTAGCACTTAGTTGAGTCATGTAATCCATTATCTTTCAACAAAGAACACATGCATACTAAGAAAAAATCATTTATGAAACCATTCATGAAAAAAGCTTCCTTTAAAATAATTAGAATGCATACATTCCACAACTTCCATATTTATAACCAAAACTTCATAAAAATTTCTTGAATCAATCAAATGACTACACCAGCTTTTCAATTTGAAAATTGATTACAAAAATTTATGTATATTTTCCCTCAAAATTGAAGAATTCATCCTAGAAGAATCTTTCTTCAACAATGAGCTTGTAAAGATTAAAAAAAAATTACCTCAAAATAATTCTATAACTGCTTTTTACCACTTGTGATGACGTGAAGTTTTTGCATGGGTCCCTGACAATCTACCAACTGTCAATCTCATCAAGCCAATGTTAGGGGTATGCTAATCCATTTATAAATTTATTTACATGTTCACTAAATGAACCCACTAAATACATTTTCCAAGGTAACTACTGAGATTTAATGTGCATAATCTTATAAAAAATGCCACTTCAAGTCTCAAGACTACAAACTATCAATGAAAGTGACCAAATCTATGGTGAATTCACTTCACACTTCCCAAAATATGATTTAAACCTAGCTTCATCATGATCATTATAACGTTAAATTTTAAATCAATATGCCTATCAAACATATACCATCTTCGAAACACAAAATCAACATTATGAATTAATCCATATGGCACGTTGATATTACCCCCTACATAATAATCATCAATGACATTTGAGAAATGTCTTAGGTTTAGATAGTATTTGAAAGTTAGGTAATTTATAATAATTTATTAATGTTATAGGATTATAAGCACAATCAAGATCCTTTTAATCATGAATTTTTATGAAATAGCAATAAAATTTATACAAAATCAAGTTTTAAAGATGTTTTTATTGAAGAACACATGATTAAGCTTGTTACAACATGAAATATTATTTAAATGATATGATTGATGAAAGTTACCTTGTTCAAAAATTGAATAAAAGCACATCTAACTATTTCATTATTTCATTTTGATTGATGGTACAACTTATCATAAATATAAATTATGTATCTAATTTGATATTATGTATGCATTAGGATCAAATTGAATAATGTGATAATTATGAATCAATGAATACATTGCCAACTTCCACTATGACTTATTAAAATTAATACTTAAAATAAAGAATAATTCCATTTAGAACCAACTCATGTTTTTCAAAACCGGTTAATTGACATTAAAAGTAAAATTTCATTCAAATGCAGTAATTATATGTTTTTTATATAATAGAAAATTTCTATTCAACTAAATTAAAATGAGTGAGTTCCCACCATAGTTTTAAATTTTATTACATAATTCATCTATATAGATATATTTAAAATATTAGTTTTCATTAAAAAAAATAGGGGTAATAAAAATGGGCTTAACACTGGTGATCTTACTAACCGATTTTAACCTATAAAATTAGGTTGTAACTATAAATAAAATTTTATTAGAATTAATTAACTTGAGAGTGTGATCCAAGTTTAATCATTTCTAAATTAGTTATGCATGAATCCATTTATAATAAAAAATTGCTCAAGGATGAATTGTTCAACTAGTGTGGTACAAAGAAAGAGATAGATTAAATAAGGAAATTTGGGTTGGATAAATAGTTAATGTAAAGTCTTAAATATATATTCTAAAAGTTTAATAATGATATCCACAATGTTTAAATCATAAATAAACTAAGAATGATCATAATGAAAATATCTAAAGTAATTGAGTACTTACAATAATAAGTAGTTCTTGAAATAATTTATATTCATAATTATGAATTATTAATTTGTAATGGATGATAATAAAATAATAATAAAATAAAGAACACCAAAAAACAAAAACACAAAAATGAAAATCAAAAAGAAAAAAAAAAAAAACTAGATGACACAAATTAGTTATAAAATAGTTTCAAGTGATGTCCATTGACTGAATAATACAAATAATTTCCATCTAAATATTCCATATGAAAAGTAATTTTTTCATGAATAACATCAATTTTATAAGGACCCAACTAAAGAGAATCAAGCTTATAATGTTTACTTGAGTCTTTGGTGCGATAGAGTCCTTAAAATATTTATTTAAGTTTGTTATCTCAACTTCAGATTTATCTCAATTATGAAAGATAATGAATTGAGATGAAAAAAACTAACATTCAAGACTTTTTAATGGATCTATTGAAATAAAACACATAATTTTTAGACCAAACAACTGATAGAAAAGTTAAAACACTTGATTTCTTGACTCATACCACTTAACAAGACTACCTTCCTCTAGCTTTTACTAGGATCATATGATAGTTTAAGGATATAATCTAAGTTTGATCATTAATGATGATCATTAGGGATGCCAATGTCATATACAACATAAATAAACTCTTAAACATGATACAAACATCTTTTAATCTTTAGACTTCTCTTTTGGTAATATATGATCACTAAGGGATACAAGAGCTACAAGTCATTAACTAAATTTTGGATACATTGGAACAAATTTAGACATATAAATAAATTTATAATGTTACTTATAGAAATATAAAAATTAATTAACATAAATTAGACTTATACATACCTTTACTTATGTTATTCTTGTCAAATTCCAATAAAAGACTAGTAAGCTTAATAGGTCTGTCACTACACAATCACCTATAATTATCATTATAATAATATTTTAATATTTAAAAAAATATTATCCTATTAAATACTCCTTTAATATTTTTACAAAATCTTAATTTATTTTAATTAGTACTTCAAGAGATATGTAGGTTTCAAATACTAAAATTTCATGTTTTCTTCTATTGTGCAAGTATGGGACATATAGTCTTAAATATATTCATCATATAAGTTTATAAACCCCTTGAAATTTTTTTATCCTATTAATTTAATCATATAACATATACATACAAAATTTTAAAGGATTTTGTACTATAGTTTAAGATAAAATTGAGTTTCCTTGGACTAAACCCTGTTTTTGTAACAACTATATCCTTATTAGAACTTATCATATCTAACACTAATTTGAAGGGAATTTTAAAAAAAACCAATTTTAATGATTTAAAAACAAAAATATATAAGATACTCCTAAAGTTTTGGAAATTTAAAATTAATAAAACTAAATTTTTCTTCCAAAAAACCATGTTCTAGGGTTTTGCAATTTACAATTACCTAAGAGTTATAAATTTAGGATAATTTGAATATTATGATTATTAAAGGATCTATATCACATATATTATAACATATAGTATGTTTCTCATGCATGAAAACCTTTATACATGATTTTTATCTTCAAAACTCATGTGAACTTCCCTTCTCTACCTGACTATGTACTTATAGTTCCATGTTCTTGAACTTACAGACTAGAATATTAACTTTTGACTTAGAATGAGAATAATTAACTTTAATATTTTTTTTTTAATTTTAAATAAAATATATAAATTTAATCTAAATACATCTCAAATTTACTTTATTTAATAAAACTTACAAACTCACACAACATCCTACCTTTCTTAATAATCATACACAGATTTTTCAATTATTTTCTCTTTGTCCTCTCAAATGAGTTATCTTCTCCTAAATATTACATCATCCACATCATATATTTAATTTTTTAATTTAATAAAATTTCAAAAAAATTCATATATCTGTTTCTAGCCTCCAAAGGCTTCTCAACCACCCAAGCTTAACTTAGGACATGCTTACTTTAGCTTTATTGTACATTGCACAAAGCTAGAATAGGTATAAAAACATAGTTTTTGACATGATAAAAGATAAATAAAATTTAATTTTATTCATTAGAAATTATATAATCCTAACCAATGGACCTATACCCATTCAATTTATTAAAACCTCTAACACTATGCAATATAATTTAAAATTTTCAAATTTCCCTTCTTGGTAGGAAAATAAAAAATCTTAACAAATGGACTCAAATGAACAATTCAGACCTATAATTTTAATATTTTTGATCTCTTAAGACCTATAAGACATTATAAAAACCATAAACATCAAGATTATGCTTTATACATTGATGTACTTGCATCATTCTTCATGTTCTTTGTCCAATAAATGACAAGATCATCAACTTTAAAACTTTTATTAGAAATATTTTTGTCAAATAAATTATTTAATTTTTATTTAACCTTTTAATTTTTTTTTAAATCAGTAAATTTAGTTTCATATAAGTCTATCAAGTCATTAAGTCTTTGTTAAATCAAATTAGTATCTCTTGATAAATATTGTAAAGCAGTACAAGTAGAAAAAAAATGAAGTTCAATAGGGAATGTAGCTTTAAATCCATAAAATAACATAAATGGAGAGTATTCAATAGCTGCTTTAAAAATCATAAGATCAACTGATAATGCTTCAAAGATATTAATATGCCAATTCCTCTTGTTTTCACATACTAATTTTTTTATAACAAAAATCAGCTTTTTATTGATGAATTTAGCTTGTCCATTTCCTTGTAGATAGTAATTTGAAGAGTGACTAAAAATAATAGAATAACATCATAAAAATTATAAATATTCATTTTAAATAAATTGAGGAGTGTTATTTCAGATAATTTCATATGAAACACCAAATCTATAAAATATATGATTTTAAAAAAATGAAATGACTTTAACTACAATTAAACTTTTTAATGCTTTAGCTTCAAGCCATTTCATACAATAATCTATAGTAGTTAGAATATACCTATGAATAATAAAATAAGGTGGATAAATATCAGATATAAAGTCTATTTCCCATTTATTAAATGATTTCTGAGGGATTATATGATTTATAGATATTGTTGGTAATCTATCTTTACCAACAAATAATTAAGAAGGTATGCATATATGAACCAGCCTATAAACATTCTGAAATAATGTAGGCCAATACTAACCTATGTAAAATATTAAAATTAGTATTTTTTAATGCATAATGACCACCATAACTTCCTTCATGACATCTTTTAATAATTTTATGAGTTTGGTCATGGGTTAAGCATCATAATAAAACACCATCTCTAATTCTATAAAATATTTTTTTTAATAAACAAAATTTTAAGATTGAAATCTCAAAGATCATATTTGTCTTTTATTTAAATTTTAAGACATACTTGATTCTAAAAATAATAATTTAAATCATGATACCAATCATCTTTAGTCAAAAAATAGTCTCAATCATTCATTTCAAGTCTTTTTTTTTTTTTTTTAAAAGATAAATCAACAACTTTCATGGACTAAAAATGAAGTTTAACATTTAAAGAATCATTAATAGATAAGACCAAAATATTTATACTAAAAGAAGCATTTTCAACTAAATATTTTTACAATTTTTTTTATTGGTTTGGATGTTTTGAAATCAAGATCAAATTTTTGAATTCTCAAAATCCATTTTACTAAACTTCTCTAAATAGTTGGTTGTTTCAAAAGATAATAAATAACATGTACATTAGGCATTACTATAACCTTATTTACCACCAATTAATAACAAAATTTGATCAAAGAAGAAAATAATGTAAAAATAATTTTTTTAATAAGAGGATACCTAGTTTATGTATCTTTTAAGACTGTCTCATTTAACCACTAGGTTTCTCATCACTTTTTTCATCACTTTGAGTAATTATAGCACCTATAGATTTATTAGTTGCATTCAAATAATGAATAAAATATTTAGTCAAATCAAGTTTATCAAGTACCAGTGCACTTACAATGGCATTTTTTACATTATTAAAAGTAGAATCTACCCCTAAATTCCATATATATGACAAATTTTTCTTCAACAAAATTTGTAATAGATTAGATTTGTTAGTATAATTTGATATAAATTTATGAATAAATTAATTTTATTGAAAAAATATTTAAGATTAGATTTGTCTTTAGGTGGTGGTAGATTTTTAACCACTTTAATACATTTAAGATCAATCAAAATACTATCTTTAAAAAACATATGTCATAATAATTTACCCTCAGTAATACCAAAGATAAATATATCAGCATTAATAAAAATATCACACTTTTTACATATTTTGAAAACCTCATGGAGATGATATATGTGCTTCTTCCTCTTTTTGGAATGGATAATAAGATAGTCTAAGTAAACTTTTAAATGACTATGCCAATTAAATCATCGAAAGCTATGTCCATATATCTTTAAAAAGTGACACCTATATTCATAAGATAAATGATTCCTATTAAAATCAAAAGTCCCTCTTCAAGTAGTAAAAGTTGTCTTATGCCTATCATTCAGATTAATAAATGTTTGATTATAACCAAAAAATCCATTAAGTAAAGACATTATTTCAGATGCTATAACCTATTGTAAAATTTTACCAATACTCAGAAGAAGAAAATTATCCTTTAAACTTGCCTTATTTAAATATCTAAATTTTACACATAGTCTAATGTCACCATTTATTTTATGCATATGTACTAAATTAACTACCAAATCATAATATTTTACATGATAAATTACACCACCATCAAGCATATTATCAAGCTCTTTGTTGATGGTGTCTTCTAGTAAAGGGATTATTATCCTTATTTTATTCCTAATAGGTTTAATACTAGTTTTTATAGAAATATCATGAATAATTATATTGATATCATAACCTTTTAGGTCTTTATAAGACCAAACAAAAATATCAATGCATTATTTAAAAAGTTTAATAAACTTTACCTTTTCATCAGACATACATTATATTCCTAAATATACAAATTTAGGATCCTTTTTAGTTCCAATATTAATAGAGATAATTTCATTAATTATTATCCTAGAAGGTTCTTCAGTCTGTAAAATCTTAAGTTGATTATTCAAAGTAAACATTGATTCAAGGCTCACCAAACCATAAGGAAATTTACTAGTATTTAGTTGTAAATAATCTCCAATAGTTCAAAACATAATTATCATAATCAAAATAATTTTCTTTAATAAAATAATAAATATGTTCATCAAAAATAAAAACAAGATAATTTTCATTTAAATTAATAATTTTAGGTCTAAAATTTTCAAAAAATGAGAAGTTAATTATTGGCTCATTTTCACTTAGAGTAGGATTAGAAATAAAAATAGTGAGCTTATCAAATCGTATATTAAATTATCTAAGTATATGAGACAAATTAAAAGTTTCAAAATTTTCAATCAAAGCCCAAACCTTTTTAGTATACTTATGTAGACGAGTTTGATTAGTCTTATAATCTTTTCTAACCTTCCTAATGATTAAATATGAATCACCAAAGACTTTTAACTATTTAATATTATGTTGAATTGCCTTTTACAAGTCTAAACACAATGCTTCAAATTTTATTATATTATTGGTATTATCAAAAGATAATTTGTAAGCGTAATGCAATATCTTATCAACTAGATAAATTAAATAGATTCCAACACCATTACCATGTTATGTATATGCCCCTTTAAAATATAATGACCATACAATCTCTAGAAAAGGTAACCTCTTATTATTTTTTAGGTTATTCCAAAGTTAATAGCTTATAAGTACCTATTCTTGTTTCTACATAAGCTACCATAGGAGGTATAGAATCAATGGGATTAGAAAACCATTCTTCTCTTTGTGGGGTTAGAAAACCATTCTTCTCTTTGTATAAAGGCAATCTCATTACTTACTAGAACCCACATGATATATTTTCCAACAAAATAACCAGTTGCCTTTAACTGATCTCTTTCTAGAAGCATATAATAATTACTAAGATTATCTAAAACTTGAACATTGGCTACTCATCTGATTTTTTCATCTTGTATGATTTTGATAGCAAGAATGAGAAAATTACCACAACTCTTAGTTTTTAATGAATCAAAGCATATAAGTTTATTATTATTATTATTATTATTATTATTATTATTATTATTATTATTATTATTATTATTATTATTATTATTATTATTATTATTATTATTATTAACACCCAATTGGTCAGTAATAAAATTAGGTATTATATTCTTAGAAGCACCAATATCTAGAATACAATTATGGATAACCTTGTTAGCAACTTTGATTAATACGTAAAAAGGAGGCATGTAATCAATAGGGGGATCATAGATCTAAGTAAAAAAATAGGTTGAGATTGTTAATTATTATTTACTTCTTCAAATCTTAATACATCTTTAGAATTTGGATTTTTAATGACATCATTAATTTTTTCAAGTTGTCTCGATAAACTAGTAGTCTATAATAATGAAAAACATGATTTAATAGTAGTCAAGTTATCTATAATATTATAAGCACCAACATCTAAATTACATATATTCATATTTTCTTGGACTTATAAGGAAGATATTGAGAAGTATTAAAACAAGTTGATAAAGGATTATTTTGTTGAGAACTAATTACAACATTGTCATATGCAATATTATTCTATATACCTTTGCCTTTATCAAGATTTATAGAAGAAGAATATTGATTGTTAGTTGTATTAAAATTACCTTTAGAGTAATATTTTTGTCTTGTGTTGATAGTATAAACATTTTTAGTTTTGACATTATCAATTAATTCATTAGATCCGTACATGTTTATATTATCAACAAGATCAATCGAAATACTATCTTTCCATTGAATTTATCTTTTACATTTTTACACAACTATACAAGTATTATGATCATGATACAATTCATATATATTACAATAATTAATCTTTTCTTTAGTTTTACTTTTTTGAAGAAGAGAAGATTTACTTGATGAAGATGGATTATCATCAAGTTGCCTTTGAACGATGATCATCTCATTGCTAAGAATATGAATGGCTTTTAATTTTTTTACATTATTAGAATTTAAATATGTTGTTTATTTATCATTAAAATCAATACATTATAATTTATTTTCATAGTCAATGCAAAAACTTATAGTTTCATCATAATACATAATATCTTTATCTTCTAAAGCTATTTTATACTTTGAAGATAAAGTATTAAAAAATATAGTCTGGACAATATTTTTGAGGGTTTGATCTCACATGGAATCTTTTGTCATAGCCTTGTGAATCTACTTATAAATTGATAAATTATTTCACTTAGATCTATAGAAATATTAACTAACTCATTAACCAATTATATTTTTTGGTTTACCAAAACAAAGTTCCAACCATTCTTGAGTAACCTTCCAAGTACTAATAACACCATAAGAAAGACTAATAAACATTTGATAAGATTTATCTTCTAATGTTTGTGAAAAAAACACTAAGTGAAAATTTTTATTAACAATAGCTAAAGTGGCACAAATTAATTTAAATGCATCCAAATGATCTTCACAAGATTCACTGAGGCTTTCAAAAAACTTGAGAATATTAAGACCTTTTAACAAAGGAAGATTACATGGACGAGGACCAATATTAATAGGACTTCCACAAATATAAGAATTTACTAAAGGTTAGACAACTTCATCATCATAATCTACCCGATTATCAACCACTTCAATCTAATTTCTATTATTTTGGAGACCTAAAATTAGGTCTCAAACTCTCTACTGTACCTACTAAATTTATGGGTTTTTTTTATTCCATTAGAATTTTTAGTAAATTCCACTATTTGACTATATTGATATAACTCTAAAATTGTATAAGGGTCAATAGGAAAAATACTATCATTAGGATGAAAAGAATTAGAAAGAAAATAAACTCTAGGTTGAGGATTGGTAACCAATATTTTCTCTCTCTCTTGCCTATTTTTTTGGTTAGTTCCCTGAATATGGTATTAAATTTCATGTGAAAGACTTGTCTCTATCTCACTAATTTCTTCTTATTCGTATTCCTTGTTTATGACTTCAATGATGTGAGGTAAATCATAAGGTTTGTCATACCATGAAAATCAAGTTAGATTAAAAACAACATCAACTTGATCACCAAATATATCAACCAAAGGTTGTATGATTGGAGAAATACCTCTAATGGTCACATAGAAAAAAAGATAAAATAAGGAAAAAAATTAAGACTTTTGAAAAGTTACCACTAGCAGAGTTGCCACATTTGTTGATGGCAAAAAATGCCATGTCAACAAATCAACCCTTTCACCTATCATGAAGGTTAAGGTAGAATTATACCAGTCTAAAAATAAGGGTATTAGGAATAAATGTGATTCCAAATATACATAAAAGGAGTTTTAAAAAATATCTAGGCAAATGAGAAAATTAAATAAGGTACAATATTCAATTAATATTCAGAAACTAAATATCACTTGAAATATAAAATAAAGAATTATATTAAAACTATATAATCTAATCTATCCAATAAAATAAGCCTATGAATCAAACAATATCTTGAAAGAAAGATTTTTTATCCTTATAATTTTGTTCTAATCAATTGTTTATAATACTTCAATCTATCTTTCAACTCAAAATAAATCTAAGGAAAAGAAACAAAACAAACTAAAAGATAAATATGAAAATGAATACCAAAAAAAGAAATATAAATGAAAATAAGCATAACTAAGGAAATAACTAATCTATTAATTACAATGAATTAAAAAAAAGTAAAATATCCTTTAACAAGTTATATTATTTATCAATATTCCTAAAAATCACACAATATAAGTAGCCACTACCCACTAGCAACAACAAATAGAATCGATAGCTCTCAATGTGTCCTAGAGAAAGGAGGAGGTTAAGAAAAATGAGGAGATTTTTGTGGATCTTATAGTCATAGAAAAGGAAGAACAAGATAAGAGTAAATAAGAGGTTGCATCTCCCACTACTAACTAGAAATAGAAACATGTTGAGGAGGTAGTGATGCAAGCTAAATCTATAGATGAAGCCTAACCTGTCACACAAGCACACAATATCGATACCCCATAGCCATCATCACAAGATATATCAACCCCTACAGATATGGTAATAGTCACACTATATCAATCCACCACCATAGATTCATAAGACACAAAGGTTGGGGAAACTATTCAATATCAAGGAGAGGATATGAATACTCAAGTATAAGGTCCAATCACAAGACTTATGAGTCTTAAAAATTTGGATGTTCCTACATTATCCATTTGGAGGACCATTTTATCATTGCCCCTTGCTCCACTTCAACATCTATTAGCTAGTGCATCAATGAATTTGTTGGCCCTAGTTCTAATTACCACCAAATCATCTCTATATGTTTAAAAACTTTCATTGGCCAAGTAAGTGGAAAGGTTATTTTTGTTTCAGGAGGCCATTACTCACATTTTGGTATCCTTAAAGAAGAGGGTTATGTAATTACTTAATTATAATACTAATTTTCACTATCAAATCAACAATGTTAATTTCCTTTATTTAAGATGCCTTCCTATCTTTGTATAAAAAACTTATCGATGATAACATTTTTTGCCTCCTCAAAAGCTTTCATTTCCAGTTGTGTAACTTAATCAAGATTAGAAGAATATTCAAATTTTGGCCAATCTTGCATCACAAGACTAGACCATCAAATATAAAATTGGATTCATATGTGAAATAATTACAATATATCGGTTGGATATTGTATTTTTTATAGCATAAACCATGTAGTTGGCTTATAAGATACTTGATTGGCAATAACAACTGGATACCATCTGGGATGGTGCTCATGCTAATTTTTATACTACTACTTCATGGACTAATTTTTAGAATCCATATTTCACTTTTATAAGTCTAGAAACCACATTGTAGGCTTACCTTCAGGCTCAAGACTTTATTATGAAGCAACTCTAAACATGGAAAAATCACATGATGTAAAACATTTTTGTAGGGATGCAAGCCCAATGCCATGCTGAAAACTTGTGCATCTATGTGTGTACATCACTACCAAGTTGGATACTACTTGAGATAGTTTTCCCACTACATAAAATAGTGGCATTTGATAAATGATGTACTCTCAAGCTTCTCTATATGAATTTATACCTAATACACAAGATTTTTTGCTTACTTGGTAGTATTACAATGCTGACTTGGCCAATTTGGATAGTTCTCTAGAGCCCTTGGTGGATGTTACCCCATTCATTCCCCTTGGTTAAATCTAGAAAAAAATTAAATAGTAGAATGATATTGTTGTAGGTTCCTCATAACAAGCCTCATCAACATCACAACTATATTCCATTTTTGTAGCACCATATATGTCTCCACCATCTAGTTAGTTTAACATAGGTGGGACAATTTTGGATTTTTTCTCTTCAGTTTTGATATAAGTTGGATTATATTACATCGTAGTGCTAGGTTGGTTGAAAATATAATAGGGAAACCTTCTTGGTTTAGATTATATATTGAAAACCCAAAAGGGAAACAATTTATATTACTACTTAGTTGAAAACCCATGAGGCCAACTAAGTAGTGCACACCAAAGTGAAAATAAGTCCTTGACACCTTGAGAGATCTGTGATTTTTGTGATTCCAACCTATCTTTTGTGCATCCATGCCTCTATGATTTTGTCTTAGGAGATAAAATTTCATGTCTGGGAAACTCTTAGAGGGTGAATGCGAGACCCAAACTACTATTTCAAATGTAACTACCATGTGGATAGAATTACAATTTCTTTCTTTTTCATAGTTGTTTTGTATTGTTTCATTGTTACTCTATTTTTTATTATTAACATTAATAATAAACCAAATATTTTTTAGCATGTATATGTGATAAAAATGAATTTATAGGTTAGGAGTGACAATAACTTGTAGGATATATATTCCTTCAATTTGTAGTACAATGGGTTCGTAAGATGGTTATAGAATAGTTTGATTTCTACATAGTTGATAGTATGTTTTTGAGTATTTTGATCTCAAGAAGAAGGATTATAATAGAGATCTTTGATTAGATTATATTAATCTATATGTATAAATAATTATTATATTTTTATGAAGAATTATGATGCAGACTTAATCAAATATTGAATTTGATCTTCATATGTGTTATTCTATGAGTTATGGAACTTTGCGTACAAGAATGCATGTTGTGTTTAATTTACTCATTATAATCCTTGTTATTATTTAACTAGATATATTTTATATGAAAGTTTATTAATATAAGTTAAATATATGTGATTTAAATATAAATGTTTAAAACCTCTATCTATAAGCTCTCCCTCAGATTGGAGGGCTATCCATGTAATTAGCATGTTCTGGTGAAACCCATGAACTACTGCTAACATTCATGAGCATATTCATAAAAAACCTAAATATATTGATGAGATCATGAAAACTATATTGGAAACAAAAATTCCAAAATGTATAGTTGAAACATCCCTCCCATTGAACACATTATTACAACATAATACATCTAGTGGGGGCACATGTACGTGTTTAAACATTTATTTCTTGAAACTACTATTAATATATCTACCATGGAATTAAAAAATATTTCAAATCAAATATTGGTTTCAATGATTATGTTTCTCTACGTTTTTGCTATTTACATTCAGAATAAGAAGAAACTAAAGGTTAATGGTCAGGGGTTTGTACGTTACCCAGATTAAGTTGCACACCGTATCCAAGCGTTGTAGGAGCTCCTCTTTGGCTGTGGAGGAAGACACCTGTAGATAAGAATAAGACTTAAACCAAAGAAAATGTTAGAGATAGATATGGTGGACTACCAAGCGATATGATTGGTCCCAGAAGCGCAAAGCTCTGTGAGGGATGACAGTCCACTATTTGATAAAAAGAGTGTTGTATGAAAAGAATTAATGAAAGACTAAGAAAGAGAAAGTAGACAACACGTACCTATTCTCTGCAATCAGTCTGTCATAGTTGTCGACGTCGGTAGTCATGTCAGCATCGATTTGTAAATATGCCGACTCGGTTATGTTACCGATGTTGATAGGGGCAATGGGCCTTAGACGGGTTTTAGAGAATGTCTATGGTCGATAGAGGGGTATAGAAGGAGTCTGGGTCTGTGTAGGGTTGCAAGACAGTAAATAGGGTCTGAGAGGGGTAAAGGCAAAGGGTTGGTTTGTAAATAGATAAGAATAGGAGGAAGGCTTTTCAGCCTTTCCAGGAATAAAGTCAGGTCAGGTTGATTGTATTCAGAAATAGTAAATAGAAACTAATTACTAATGTATTCTAAACACTGAAATGGAGATAGAAGAATACTTAGCTCTGCTTGATGAAGAACCAAGGGTGTGAAAATGCTTATTCCTATTCTCACTGATGTCGAGGTCCCTATGCAATGTTCCAATCCAATCTGGAGTGACTTATGTAGATTTTCTGTAGCCAGGTGAGTGTTAGTCGAAGTCTGATGCTTGGTCTCAGAGTGTGTGCATCCACATCTAAGAGTCTGAGGGAGAGAGCCAGAGAGAGATAGAGATTCGATTAGTGATTTCAGCCTCAAGGTTAGACCTCGGTTTAAGAAACTAACATCAGTGATCCCACTGACATCAGTCGATAGTTGACTGATGTTAGCAGATAGAGAATGGGTAAAAGGGCTATTTTTAGCCCTTTGCCCATTTCTCCATCTACCAAGTGCATATGCCATTAGAGAATGGTCAAAAGGTGAGGTTATTAAGCACGAGTGTTGGTTAGAAGGTTGGAATGGGTCTTAGGTAGTTATGATATGAAGGACTTAGTCATAGGGTGAGTCATGGGGTAGGAAATGGTCTTAGTGGTGAGGTGTCCAAGGCGAGGTGTCCTAGGTGATGTCATTAATTTAAAATAAATAGTTTATTTTAAATTAATAAGTGTGTAAGGGACTAAGGGGAGTCAACACAATTTTGGTGTCTACATTTGCCCCTTTTTGTATTGTTGGTTGTTCTTGATGAACTGCAAGACAAAAATAAGAGTAGGTTACCCCAAGTGTGGGATGAGGTATTCCCCCTCAAAGCGGGAATCGAGAGAAGGGAACCCAAAATCGGGTGCCGATTTGATAGGTAGTGGATGGGTATGGTGAAGTTGGAGTGTGAACACTGCAATAGTTGAGATTGCACGTATACCACTTCATGTGATAGGTACTTCAAATTGTCACAGTCAAGGTCAAGGAGCACTAAAATCGAAGTAATTGGTCCCCAACTTTTTAGTCGTAGATGATTGGGTTAATCGATCAAAGCTGTAGCTCTAATGGTCATCGTGTTCCAAGTATCCTGGGCTTAGGAAGTGTTCTTAGAAAACATGAAAATGTCACAAATATTGGGGATCAACTTGGGCGCGATCCATCAATACGTGTGTGGGTCATAATGTGGGGTGTGTATAATTTACTAACTATTCATGAGGTAGCATATATGCAATTAAAATAACCAAGGCAAAGTTGTCTCAAAAGTGATTGTGGTCTGAGGAGATAGTTGCAATCTCCAAGGTCATTGGTCGAGTTGCGCTGAGATATAAGTGATCTCAAATGTTGTTTGTTGTGGTTAGAGAGATATATGTAATCTACAATGTGTCCCATGAGAAGTTTAGGCGACTTCTACAGTGTTAGGGCTAGTTATGTGGGCATGATTTGGGACTAGGTTAAGTCATGGTTATAGGTTATATGGTTGGTCCATCATGTAGACGAATGAACAAATGGCTAACGTCATTAGGGAGATGAACGGGCGAATGGCCGAGCTAACCCCAAAAGACTCTGTGTCAATTGAGTGATGCCTACATAGCCCCTGTTTGAAGGGCCTTAGGCCAATGTAGTTCTCCCCAAAAGGGAAGAAGAGTCAAAGAGGTTGTTTGTTGGTTGGTCAGGTTAGGGTTGTTAGCATTTCCATATGTGTGATGGTTCATGCTTGAAATGATAAGTGTATGATGATGTTATAGCCTTTTCCATATTATGTGATGGTGTATTCTGTAACGTTGGTTATGTGGTTTTTCATCCCTAGCAATTTTCCATATTAGTGATGGATGTATGCTAAAAATGAAATGAATGATGATGTTATAGCCTTTTCCATATTGTGTGATGGTGTATTCTATAACATTGGTTGTGTTTGGTTGGTAGTTTCCATGTGTATTATTTTCCATAGAAACTAATGTGAATGGGCTATGATAATTCATATAACACAAATCGGTATTTGCATTAAATAAATCATGATGTTATGTTAGAGGTTTGAAAAATATTTTGGTTGTCATGTTATGGGCATGTGACGAATGTGTATAAGAAGTGAAAGGCATGTTGTTATTTCATTGACAAGGACCATAATGATAGTATAGATAAGGGTTTTTGTAAAAAAATCCCCGTTCATGCATTACGTCATTGACTATTGATTTGTGTTAGAGAAATACTCAAATCACTTGACATTAAGTGAGATCAAAATCCCTTGAGTATGTTGGGGTAATAGGTGTGATTAGGTGATATGTCAAGATAGCGTAACCCTTTTTAGCAGGGATTACTTTGCCCCTGTTATAGGTGACCCTGAGAATGACTATAGACAAGTCCATGACTTAATAGTTTGTCAGTCACCTTTTTTTTTGGTAGACTGATCAATGCAGGAAGTCTACTTGGGGATGTTGATTTGTTTTGTGGTCATATTGAAGCTGATCGATGAAGCTTCTGAGAGGGTGCTGTGTATGTAGCAAAATTTATGCATAGCTAGCCTTCAAGAGAGTGGTCTATATTTTGCTTTGTATGTTTGGATGTCTTTGAATAGCTATCCTTCAAGGGAGCAGTCTAGTAATTATAACAATGATGCAGCTATCCTTCGAGGGAGCAGTCTACATTTATAGTTTATGACCTTTGAATAGGCATCCCAGTTTTATATTTTTTTGACTAAAATTTTAGTCATGGACTGGTCTATAGAGGTTTAAGGGTTTCCTTTTATTAAGACAAAGCATTGATGCAAAAAGGGTTAACTAATGTTTGTAGGGAAAAAGGGTTGAAAGGAATAGGAATGAGGATGACGGGGTTGCTCAAGGGATGAGCTCAAGTTAAATATCAAGTGAATGAGTACTTGATTAATAGTAAAATGGTCACAGATGTAAGGCATTAAGGGGCTCAAGTTCTGGCTAGCCTTTGAGAGAAGACAGATGATAAGTCCTTGATCCATACTTGTGTGTTATGATATAAGGTTCGAGCCAATTAGGAGCAAACTTGCCTCGTTTACTTTTTTCCATATTGGTCACATGTTGGTTTTCTTTAAGGATGAGGTCTCTGATTTAGAAATCTTGCTCTTTCAGATTTTGGTTGTAGGCATGTTTTGGTCGATGTTGGATGTGAAGTTGGTTGATGCTTGGTCAATGCTTGGTTGAGGTCATGATAGTCAGTATAAAGTCGAATTCCCCTAGTCGCTTTTGTGACAGGGACAATGTTTAGCACCCATTGTGGATAAATAATGGGTTGGATTATAGAGAAGATGATGAAGCTACTCTTTGATAAGGAGTGCGACATGAGGATGCATCCTGCAAAGCTTTTTGCCTGATAGGATTAGTTTGAGAGGGTGAGATCCTGATCTTCCAGGTTGGAGTTTGGAATCTCAGAATCACTGACAGTGATGGAGGCAATAATAGGTAATGATTGGACTAAAGCAGCTAGTGGTTGGGGGTCTCCAGGTTGGACCTCCACTGCCTATAAAGCTTTGATTAAGGCTTGGCAATGTTGTGGAGAGCTTTGAATGAGATCATACAAAGACTTCTTCACAAGGATTTGGTGAAGTTGTTTCACCATGGAGTCATGAATTGGCTTCGAAGATGTTGGTTGGGATGTGCCCAAGATAGAAATCTTGGGTTTTGGTGGTTGAGAAGGATTGACAAATGGATATGTCCAAGAGATAGAAACCTTCTCTTTCCCTTTATCCTTCATAGTTTGTGACCTGGTGGCCACATTGATAGTGTTGATTTCGAATAAAGGGGAAGAAGGTGGTAAAGGGACCATAATCTTACATTGCGATCTTGATTTAGGTGAGGATGTTTGAGAGACAGGGGATGGTGTCAGTGGTTTGTTGAAAGGATGGTTAAGAGGATCCTTGATGAAAGGGGTGTCCTTTTTTAAGTGTTGGCAGATGACAACCTTAAGAGTGCAATAATGCTTAGTGTCATGTCCAGGTGTGTGATGATACGCACAAAATTTAGTGTCATCGAACTAAGATGGTTTTGATCTGAGAGTTGATATGGTTTAATGGGTGGTAAAATGATGCTAGAAGACTGCAACAATTGGTGCAACAATGAAGCATAGGACCCCATTAATGGCTCTGCACCCTTTATTGCAGTAGGGGTTAACAACTTCTATTTAGGAGTTGTAGGAGGAGTTTTTTGTACCATCTTTTTGTTTGGCAGTGTGGCCGCACATGTAGATGACACTTTCTTGGTGTGAGGTGTTGAATGTCTTGGAGGAAATATATGTTTGATGGGTAAAGGGAGTAATGGAGGCAATTTGTTTTTGTTAGTTGTTGGAGTAGGGAGCACTCCTATTAAAGTAGATGGATGTGGACCCAAAATAGAGGGCAAAGGTGATGGTGAGGGAGGAGTTCTCCACCGTGGTTTAGCAGCCTTCTTTAGTTTGGTTTGAGGACTACTATTGTGCGAGGCAAGGTTCAAGTCTACCTTCACTTGTGGGTGAGTGAAGTTTGATACGGGACGAACACCAAGAGATTTAATCTGCTTCGGCATGATGGAAGCCTGCAGAGACTTAGGTTCAGGTGTGGATGGTTGAGCTTCTGATAATTTAAAAGTGGAAGCCCGATCCTTGTTAGAGACTTTGGGTTGATTTGTTACAAAAGGGTTGGTAATAAGAGATGAAATGGGACGTGTAAGATAAGGAGCTTTAAGTCACTCCCATAGCACCTCATGTTTTAGGTTTCGTGAATGGAAAAATCCTAAGTTTTCAACCAATCATGAGAAGGGTTTAGGCAATGTCACGCGAGGTCTTACAGTCAGTCTTTTAGAGGATTTAGGTGATCATGAGAGTGGAAACGTGTTGGACACAGTGATCTCAGGCCAAAGGTGAGAGAAAACTATTACCAGATCTTCTTCCACTGAAGTGGGTGAGGGGACAAGTTCTTCTCTTGGTGGAGAAGGGATTGGAGAATTAGGCTCTTCGAGAGGATAGAGCATAGGGATGATCATAGCTTTGACATGTGGTCTAGGGGCATGGAAAGTATGATCCTCCATTGGTAATGAGAAAGATGAGGGTGGCGTTGCCAGCGTTGGTACCGTCAAAGGGTCCTCTAATATGGGAGAGTTCGAAGTAGACTCTCCTATGTGTGAAAGCGGGGTAGATGGAGGACTATCTTCCATTTGTGGAGGACAAATAGGAGAAGAAGATTCTTCTACATGTGGTGGAGAAATAGGTTGACTGACCTCTTTAGACTTTGGGAGAGGTTGGTTAGGGATGAAAGGAGAAACCATGTCGATCATGCATATACTACGCTCTTGAAGGTCATCGGCCATGGTCTGAACATTGTTTTGACTAGGGGGATGGTTGTCTAAATATGTCTATATTTTGGTTAGCCAGTGTATTTGGGTTATCCAAAACAAGATCCCCCTTGTCTAGCATGTCTTGGACAATGTTTTTGAATGTTTTGAAATTGTCTGTGTCATGACCCTTGACACGATGATAGTTACAAAAGTCATTTTCCCTATACCATGTAGGAATGGCTTTTAAGGGGTCAAATTGAGGTGGTCAGATTTGAGGGAGATTGAGGACCCCCTGCTTTACTAGTTTATCCAACACGAAAGTGTATGATTCTCCTATTGGAGTGTATTGACGCTGTATATATCATTGTTGGAATTGTCTTGTGATGCTTTGTGATGTGGAGGGTTCAGATTGGCTAGTTGTGGTAGAAGATGATGATCTAAGTACCACAACATTTTCCAACCCCTTGGACTTGGAGTTGGAAGAAGAAGGTCTATAAGAAGAAGTCATTAGATTTTGCATTGGTATTTTTACTATGTAATTTGACTCTATCTTCTTCGACAACGCAGAGTTCAAGCTTTCAGGCCATGGTGAAAGCTTCGTCAAATGTGCAAAATGTTTGAACCCACAAAGTAGATGAGATGTGATTGGCACATGCTCGTGAAAAGATCTCAATGAACTTAGGTTGAGGTAATGAAAAAGAGAGTTGGTTAATCAGACCTCTCCAACAGGCAACGAAGTCATCTTTTGACTCATCGTCAAATTGTTTAATAGAATATAGGTCTGTGATGGAGACCTTTTTAGTGATGTTGATTGAGAAATGGTCAAGGAATAGTTGGGTGAGTTGAGTGAAGGTAAAGAGGGAATGACTGGTAATAGAACTATACCAATTAAGGGCAACACCAGAAAGTGACATGGGAAATGTATGAAGTAATAACACATCATCATGTGCTATAAGGTAGCAAGCGTGTCTAAACGCTCATAGATGTTGCTGTGGGTCCTCTTTACTCTAAAAATGAGTAAACTTTGGGAGTTCCCACTGACTAAGATATGGTCGAATTGAGACCAAAGGGTGAATAGGTTCATTACAGATTTGTTCATATGAGAGAACACTTCTTGAACCTGAAATATATGTCTCAAGATTAGACATCTTATCCATCAACATCTTGATTAGATCGACTGATGGATTAGCAGGTGGAGCACCCCCTAAGTTTTAAGGTACTTGGAAGACATTTGGAGGGACGTATGATGTACTTGGTTGCATTTGTATAGGTGCAACATATTGGTAGTTTGTCATAGGGACTGATGTTGAGGTCAAGGGGGCTTGTGCCATGAAGTTGGAGGGCACAACTTGACTAGGTGGTTGGATGGTGGCAACACTAGTTAGAGGATAGGTAGTCACTCTTGTATTTATGGGTGCAAGAGTGGGTGGGGTAGAGACAATCAAGTTATAAAAATGTGTCAAACTTGGTTGAATTGTTTGTGGTTGAGAAAGTACAGAAACCCTGATGGAAGTAGGTCTAAAAATGGAAGGACAGGCCAAATCTCAAGCATTGGCCATGGTCAGGTTAATGGTCGAGGCAATGGCCTAAGTGACCATAGGTTTGGTAATGAATGCGGTTGATATCGTTGCCGCTTCAGTTAAGGAAGTTGGTATCCCATAAATAAGGTTACTTGAAGGATCTCGCATTTGGCTTCTTGCGAGATAGTGCTGGAGAGCCTTGACGTTGTGGTCAAGGAATCTCTCAAAATATTGATCTCCTTCGAGAACAATTGGAGGTTGATTGGGGGTTAGTTGGATAGGAGTACGCTCAGTGTCTGAAGTATACTCCATTAGGGGACTTGGTATGAAGGGAGAAGGTGGAAGTCGTTGTTGCCTTGCATGGTCAACATGAGTTTTGGCTTGACTGCATGTCAAAACCATTCAAGATGAAATGGGTTTAGGTTCTAAAAACTATGTATTTTAGTTTCAAAAAACCAAAATGTGTGTTTAATAGCAAAAAAGTCAGGTTTTAAGTTTGCTATTTTGAGAGAAAATTTGTTGACAGTGATCGACGTCGGTGGAAAAACTGATGTCGGTGAATATATGTTGCCGACGTCAGTGGAAAAACTGATGTTAGTGTCTGTGTATTTCCAAAAACTCAAAAAACTAAAAGTTTTTGGAATAAAGAGAAATTTTGAGTTGTTTTTAGACCTCAGAATGATGTGAACTCACTAGCTCAAAAAAAACCAGATAAGAACAACAAAATAGATGATGACAAGTAACCTCTAAACGTTAAATTCCTAAGAATAAATTTTAGAGTCATGGTGGCTTATGCCTTATAAGAATGTGTTTGAGAATTGGGATTTTAGAATGGGTCCTAAAGAAGAAGTCTGAGGCTGGTTTTGGGTTATGTTTTGGTGCTCAAAAGTCTGTGTTAGGTTCCATACGTGGCCTAGTGTTGGGGGCTTGCTCCCTTCACTTCACAAACCCAGAGGTGAGCTAGGCTGCTTAGCCAATATATACTTTGCCTATAGTTTATACTCTACCAGAGAATAGAGTGGGTCCTCCTCTTAGTTGTGAAGTCCAAGTAGGATCGCCAGGAAGGGTAAGGTATCCACTAGGTGATGAAATCCTAGTCGAGCCTTGTCTCAGGTATGTTTAAATGTTTGTTTTGTGAATGTGGTCTACTTGTGTAACATATGTGCACTACGATTTATTCATAATGTATTTTTAATTACTAAGTGTGAGGACTAAGTATGCGTTCAAACAGGAATGAAATGCAATGGTGTTTTTAATCCAAATTGAAATGTTTTGTTCAGATGCAAACAAGTGGGGAAAAGGTTAAGAGCATGAATTTTCACTACTCTAAAATGTAGGCAAGAAATGACAAGAAGAAAAAGAAGGATGTTCTTAATAACTTGTGCTAATGGTTTATTTTTGAAATAAAAAGAAATAGAAGAAGGGTGCAAGAAGAGAATTTTTTTCCTAATGCACCTATATGAAAGTTTGCTTTTAGAAGAAATGAACCCAAGGAAAACTCCAGTGTCCCACCGGGCGTGCCAAAATGTTTCTCTATGTTTTGGCTATTTACATTCAGAAGAAGAAGAAACTAAAGGTTAATGGTCAGGGGTTTATAGTTACCCAGATTAAGTTGCGCACTGTATCCAAGCATTGTAGGAGCTCCTCTTTGGCTGTGGAGGAAGACACCTGTAAATAAGAATAAGACTTAAACCAAAGAAAATGTTAGAGACAGATATGGTGGACTGCCAAGTGATATGCTTGGTATCAGAAGTGTAAAGATCTGTGAGGGATGACAGTCCACTATTTGATAAAAAGAGTGTTGTATGAAAATAAATAATGAAAGACTAAGAAAGAGAAAGTAGACAATGCGTACTTGTTCTCTGCAATCAATCTGTCACAGTTGCTGACATCAGTAGTCCTGCTGGCGTCAGTTTGTAAATATGCTGATGTCAGTTATGTTAACGATGTTGGTAGGGGCAATGGGCCTTGGATAGGTTTTAGAGAATGTCTGTGGTCGATAGAGGGGTATGGAAGGAGTTTAGGTCTATGCAGGGTTGCAAGACAATAAATAGGGTCTGAGAGGGGGCAAAGGCAAAGGGTTGGTATGTAAATAGATAAGAATAGGAGGAAGGCTTTTCAACCTTTCCAGGAATAAAGTTGGGTTGGGTTGATTGTATTCAGAAATAGTAAATAGAAACCTAATTACTAATCTATTCTAAACATTGAAATGGAGACAAAAGAATACTTAGCTTTGCTTGATGAAGAACCAAGGGTGTGAAAATGCTTATTCTTGTTGTCACTGATGTCGAGGTCCCTGTGCAATATTCCAATCCAATCTAGAGTGACTTATGTAGAGTTTTTGTAGCCAGGTGAGCGTTAGTCGAAGTCTGATGCTTGGTCTCAGAGTGTGTGCATCCACGTCCAAGAGTCTGAGGGAGAGAGCTGGAGAGAGAGATAGAGATTTGATTAGTGATTTCAGCCTCAAGGTTAGACCTCAATTTAAGAAACTAACATCAGTGATCCTATCGGCGTTAGCTGATAGTTGACCGATGTTGACAGATAGAGAATGGGTAAAAGGGCTATTTTTAGCCCTTTGCCCATTTCTCCATCTGCCAAGTGCATTTGCTGTTGGAGAACGGTCAAAAGGCAACATTATTAAGCACGAGTGTTGGTTAGAAGGTTGGAATGGGTCTTAGGTAGTTATGATATGAAGGAATTAGTCATAGGGTGAGTCATGGGGTAGGAAATGGTCTTAGTGGTGAGGTGTCCAAGGCAAGGTGTCCTAGGTGATGTCATTAATTTAAAATAAATAGTTTATTTTAAATTAATAAGTGTGTAAGGGACTAAGGGGAGTCGACACAATTTTGGTGTCTATAGATTATTACCACTCAAACCATATTTATATCTCCTTTGGTGACTACTCAAATTATTCATCTAAATCCCACTAGGTTTATAGTTCAAACACTCCTTCAAGTTTTGAAGACCTTGGTGGATAAGTTTACAAATATTGAATAAAACACTTAAAAATATCTTTATGATATTGATTCACAAGATGTGTTGCATAATCATATTTCACTTGAGATATATTTACACCCTTTGCCAAATGGTTTTGTGCACCTAAGTTTCCATTTTATGATGGTAAAGGTGATTTTGAACAACATATTTGATCTTTTTATGTGGCATGCCTTGACTATGCCTCTAATGATAAATTATTGACCAAATTATTTACCAGAAGCCTTAAGGAATATTATTTGAAGTTGTTATATGACTTACCTCTCCAATATATGAAAGCATTCAAATCTCTCACAAATCATTTTTTAGCACTCTTTTCCATTAATATTTATGAAAAGGTTTCTTATGCTTAAATTGCCAAAATCAAAACAGGAATAAATGAACCTATCAATGAATATGTCTTGATATATAAGACAATGATAGATAAAATGACCAATCTTATGGAATATAAGGATTTTTAATACATATTCAAGAAATTTTTGCTTGCTTCTTTACACAAGTCTATTGTTTTTAAGATGTTTAAATATTTTTATGAATTATTCCATGTTGTATGGGACCGTATAATGAAGCTTATTTCATTGAATAAGATCAAGTATGTAGAAAACACACTAGTTGCATCTACATCCACTAATAATTTTATAATAAAACCAATTTATAAGATAAAACCTTTTGATCCTATAAAATAAACAACTACCATGGTTAACATAATTTCACAGTAGCCTAATCAGATTATCTTATCCAATACACCAAGGAGACAATTTAGACATTTACTCGAGTCTCCATTTTAATTACTCTTGTGGTTAATAGAGTGTCAACGTATATCTTTCCCTCATCCTATATAGGTTAATATGAATAGATATCTACCCAAAGGATATGATGTGAATGCTTATTATGATTATCACTAAGGACTAGGACATTCAATGAACATATATTTTACCTTAAATAATAAGATCTAAGATATTATTGATGATCAAAATATTTCATTTGATGATCCTCCAAAGGAATCAGGTTCACAACCTAGTGATAACCATAAATAGAAAATATATAACAATCCTTTATAAGACCATTCTAAGAAAGAACTAGAAGTGCAAATGGTATAAAATGAACATACTCCTCCATCAAATTTTTGGGCACCCATTAGATGGGATTATTGGTAATTATATGTGACATATAATTTCTATGGTTCAAATACCCTCTATTTATTTAAATTAAAGTGAGATTAAGAATGATGAATCCAATATTCATTATTTATTCATTTGATCATACCTTGATAAAAAACCTATATGTAGTGTTATGATTGATAATGGTGAAAATGATAACATTTTCACCATGACAATTCTTACACATTTAAATTTTATTCATAATTATTTACATCCTTCTATTAGATCAGTTAGAGTATTCGATGGGACCTCTAGAAATTTCTTGGTAAGATTGACCTACCTTTACAAGTTAGTCCCCCACATGTGGTTATTACATTTTATATTATACCTTCCACATGCATCTTTAATATGTAATTGGGAAGACCTTTGATCCATACACTTCAATTAGTACCTTATATAGTGAATATATATGTTAAATACATTCATGCTAATTGGGTAAATATAATTTCTAGAATTCAATATGAAAGTCCTCTTGAGTAAGAGAAACTTATACCCAAACAAATAAATGTCAAACCTACTAAGGTTAATCACCCACAAAAGGGTAAGAAATAGGAAATCCCCTTTACTATGTGGATAGTACTTGATAACCATTACATAAAAGATATATAATGGATTCCATAAATTCTTAATCTACTATGCACCATGTTTAGATATCTAGAGTACCTACATATGTTCATATTTATGCCATTACAAATAAATCACAAATCACTCAATGATGGATTTCATGAACTCCTACTCTTATTACTCCTCATATTTATCCAAGACCTCAAAATCCTAGTATACATACACAAAGCATCATATATACTATAATGCAACATATTACACCTAAACATGCTCATCGACAACATCACTAGATTATTATACTAGTTCCACATTGGGGATATATCTATGATAACCCTTTGGATGGGATCATTAGATAGACTTTACATTTCAAACATTCTAAAAAATACCAAAAAATTAAAAATATGTTCAAAAATTCAAAAACACTTTCAACATCTATATATTCTATTGGCTCCTTGGCATATATGTGTTAGTTATATGTTAATGGATGGCATATAAGCTAATTATACATGTGTGTGTGTGAGTGTGTGTGTGTGACACTTCTACTTGATTCTTTTACAAGCATACATAGATACATGATCTATTACTATTTTAGATTTTGGGCATTCCCTCTACTCATGTCATATGGACATTGGGGGCATCCACCTATATGATCACTATACTTATAGGTTATATAATTATATGGTCACTCTAAATTATCATTTTTTAAGCTCATATATGTACTTACACATACATTTATCCGTCATTATATATTTCACATGGTACTTGAAATGCTATGCACTTAATGTTTTTTACTAACGCATTTGATTCATGAGCTACTATGATATGTTTATGTTGATTGCTTATGTTTTTCTCTATGAATTTCCTTGATTTCTTTGCCTTATTATTGTCTTAATTTTTCAAGCATTTGAATATGCTCCTTTGATTGTGGCCCCTATGCCTAGATGTGTGTTTCAGTGACATTTAAAAATGTCATTGATTTTTGTATGAACATTTGAATATGTCATTCTTGATTTTGTGTAAATTTTATTAAGTTGTCTCCCTTCAATTTTGTGGAATTTAAGCATGTTCCTTGTTTTTGATCTCCTTGGACCATTAAATTTTGACTTGATTTTGAGTACTCTTGTGTGTGATTTATTTTCTTGTTGAACTTATACTATTACTATCTATATGTTTTCATGATCCTTATCATGCATCTTAGGCCTTCATGTGATCACATTATTTGATGCACTTTAATGATACATTTACCTAGACATGTTACTTATATATGCTATATGCTTACATTCACATATTATATAATTGTATTATCCTTTGAGGTGAGGTAAATATCAATTTTTATTCTCCCTTCACCTTAAGGGGGTAATATTAGTGAGGGCATGCCATAGATACATGTTATTCACATTTGACATAGTTTAATAAATAGTGGGGGAATGATTTAGAAGCATGTTCATCACACTTATTTAGTATGTGGTACTTAGATTAATTTTTAGATTCAGTGGGGGCATGTCATATAGTCATGGATTCCATAAATTCAAAATTATCAGATTCAGTGGGGGCATGCTTTCGAAGCATGTTCTCTACACTTATCTAGTATCCATCATCTCCAGATTATAGTGGGGACATATTTTGGAAACATGCTATCCACATTGGTACTTATTTTAGTTTTCAAAATTTTCCATATATATTAGGGGCATACTTTGGAAGCATGTTCTCCACACTTAGACAATTTTTGAATTGGCCAAAGCACATAGTTATATAAATTTACATTTATAATTATGGAATAATTCTATATATTGGTACCATTTTTATACATAGTTTCAGCATGAAACATATCTAAGGTGCATATATTATGCAATGTGTGACTAATATTATAAAATCCATATAATTTTTAGATTTCAAAAATATTCTACGGACTATTAAAATATCATGGACTTTTATTTACTGATACCGAAGGTAGACTTTTACAGACTATATTGAGCCAATCTACTATAGTATTTGGTTCATTTTTAGTATGGTTGAGGTGATTAAATCACTCAATATTTCTAGTTTTTTAGGTTATACTTTATTATATCATTCATCTTTACCATGTTATAAGTATCATTGGGTCTCAAAATTGAGCTAATCTCAACTTCCAGGTGGTAACTCACCTTTTTTCTAAGGTTGAGGGTATGTTCCTTACAATCTCTCTCTCTTATCTCCTTAGATATATACACTTTTTAGATTTTTATATAAATTTGTCTTAATCTTAGTTTCATATCTTTATAATGATAGATATTTTCAAAACAAACTTTCCAATAAGAAAGGCAATTACATTGACACACAAGTGTACTCCTAAAC
This sequence comes from Torreya grandis, assembly GCA_037957365.1. Classification (NCBI taxonomy): domain Eukaryota; kingdom Viridiplantae; phylum Streptophyta; class Pinopsida; order Cupressales; family Taxaceae; genus Torreya; species Torreya grandis. The sequence continues at coordinate 1,419,933 of JARHVA010004484.1, forward strand.
CTTTCTCTTTCAATTTAAATCTTTCAATAATTTAAATTATGTATTTTATGAACTGATTATACACTATAACATGCTCTTGGTTTGAGGTTAATCACAAAAAAAGAACTCAATTTGGGATCACGTAGAGACGAGGTGTGTTATACATGCCCATGTATGCATTCATTTAATTTAAACTAGTAAATTCATTATTATATTAAAGGGGGAATGTAGATAACATTTATGAATTATATATCACCTTAGTATTTAACAATTGAAAAAATCAAAACTTGGTTGTTCCTCTTAGTTTTGGACCTTCCCCTCTTTTTAAAGTCTCACTTCTATTCTATCTTATTACCCTTAGCCTATCTATTAGTATGAATAGTCTTATGTTGATGACCCAATCCTTATATCTTACCCAAAATACCTAAAACCTACTTATCTTCCACCACTACAAGTTATGAATCTATACCCATTTTCCTACTCCCTAGACACTAACATCTATGATAGACCCCTGTATTGAAGCTAGTGTCTCGACCTGACATAAGTGTCTAGTGGCCTAAATTCATCTAATTTTAAAATGAAATGTATCCTAATGGTAAAACTAATTTATTTAATGTGAGTTAATTCTCCAAATATATTGACATAAATAGAATATCAACCCTCATTCATACCTAACCTACAAAGAACTAGCATTTAGAAAAAAGAAAATGTAAAGAACATTCAATTGATTAAAGCTTCTATATTTACTCTTATTTCCATACCAATCATATATATAACACATATATATGTCTAAATTAATTAAGAATCATCTCAAGAGCTATATTTATGAATTTACATGTTAGGTCATTATTATACTTACTTATCACATATTGTGTGATTCACACACAATCTAACATGTGGGGGATAACTACATCAATATGAGGCCCTATTCAAAGTATTGGATATGTAGGAATCTCTAATTGATAGAGGGGTATTTAGGGTTAGATAGACACCATGTTCATACTAACCCATTTCCCCCTGAGGTCACTACTAAGATGGAAAACTAGAGTTTTACAAATTCATGAGGAGTGATAATCTATGACCTAGATCTGAATCCACCAGAGCAATGGAAAAGACAAACCCAAAATCATCTAAGTTGTTTTACCCTTTTCTAATAGGTATTTTTTATAAGAAACTTACATCAATTTTAGATAGCAGCATCGATGCAACCATCTAAGGATGATGTTGGTGTCCACAGCTCTAGAAACATCTAAATAAGAATATGGTGACTATTCCAAAATTATCTTCTAGTCTATTTCCTACATGTTCTAGATCAAGAACTAAATTAGCATCATAAAATTCTAAGTAAATTAATTCTTTGTCATTTCTATATCTATCATAGTTGTACTTACTAATCTTAACATAACTCAACATAAGAAATTCAATGTATGTTTATATCTAAGTTTAGCACCCAATTGGCCTATTGTAGATATAATTATCACCCTTGTTCTTATTAATTTATATATACCCCATTTAATAAGTATATACATAACCTAAACCTAGAAAATACATTTTTATGGTTAAACAACAAGGACCTAAGGTATCTTTTAAGAGATAACTTGTGTACCTTCAAGGTATCTCCTAAGAGATACCTCAAAGTTTTTTGTAATACCTTAAAGATATTTCCTTTAAGGTCTTTATAATACCTTAAAGGTAAATTAAATTTATCTCCTTTAAGGTCATTATAATACCTTTGATATATCTCTTATGAGATACCTTAAAGGTATTACAGGGACCTAAAGTATCTCCTAAGAGATACTTTTAAGGAATTACAAAGACCTAAGAGATACATTAAAGGTATAGGTTTATATAATTCCATCAAGTTATCTATTAGAAGATACACTAAAGGTATAGGTACTTATAATACATTCAAAGTATCTCCTATGAGATAAATTTAATGTATTACAAGGACCTATAACTTTAGGGTATCTCCTAAGAGTTACCCTAAAGGTAGTATAAGGACATTCAAAACATCTCCTAAGAGATAACCTAAAGTTATTATAAGGACTTTGAATGTATCTCTAAGGTATTATAATGACCTTCATACTTAGGATATAACTTAAAGGTATTACAAGGACCTTCAAGGTATCTATATTTCTTAGGAGATACCTTAAAGGTCCTTGAAACACCTTCAAGGTTTTTCCTACCTTGAAGGTATTATAAATAATTTAAAGGTATCTCTAAGGACCTTCAAGGTATGTCTTAGGATATAGTTTTAAAGTATTAAAAATACCTTCAAAGTATCTCTATCTCCTAGAAGATACCTTGAAGATCCTTGTAATACCTTCAAGGTATATCCTATGATATACCTTGAATGTCCTTATAATAATTCAAGATATATCCTATGATAAACTTTAAATGTCCTTGGAGATACCTTAAAATTTTTTGTAATACATTTAAGGTAGGAGATACCTTGAAGGTATTACAAGAATCTTCAAGGTATCTCATAGGAGATACTTTTAAGGTATTACATTTTACTTCTTGTTGGTAATGGATTTAAGGTCCAATGTATCTCTTTATGATACATTGAAATGAGTAACTTGGGTGATAAATTTAAGGTATTACATTTTCCTTTTTCATTATAATGGATTTAAGGGCCAAAATGTCTCTTGTGTGATATCTCAAGAGGTGTCTATTGAGTGATATTTTAAGAGGTGTCTATTGAGTGATACCTTGAGAGGCTTCTCTGAGAAATACCTCTCAAGGTATGAAACAAGAGATAATTTATCCCTCAAATCCATTACCATTAACAAGGAACATGTAATTAATTCAAGGTATCTCTTAGGATATACCTCTTGTATCTAAACTATATGTTTTAAAAATGCACCTATCATATCAAAAGATATCTCTTGAGGTATATTTTGGGTGATTCCTTGAGAAATTTTGGGTTTTTTATTCAGAGGTATCACCTAAAATATACCTTAAACCTCATATCAATTACCATAAACAAATAAATAGTAATACCTTCAAGGCATCTCCTAAGTGATATATTCAAAACCCACTTCTTATATTAATTTAACATGATTTCAAATTTAGCATATTGTATCCAAATTTTAAAAAATGAGATATATCTCCATGGTATCACCTAAAAATATCTTGGGATATATCTCCATAGATAAACCTCTCAAGGTATCACCTAAGATGTGCTTCTTAAGGTATATTTCAAGACATATATTGGCCCACAAATTTATACCCATCAACTAATAAATAATAACTTCATGGTATCTCTGAGGAGATACATCTTCCCTAAAAATTAAATGTTTTAAATACCACCCACTTGAATCAAATTCAAATGGTTTCCAATCCAACATATTATATTCAAATTAATAAAAGTTATATATATATATATATATATATATATATATATATATATATATATATATATATAAAAGTAAAATGTAAGTGATACCATAAAGATATCACTAAATAGATATATTAAACCTAAAAATCATCTCTGTAAAATATATCTCAATGTTTCACCATAGAGATACCTCTCATAGTAACTCTCAAGAGATAAGTTGGCCTCCAATATAGAACTATCAATAAGTAAATAATAATACCATCAAGCTATCTCTTAGAAATATATTTTATCTTAATTATATACTTTTCAAAACCTATCACTTACATCAATTTGAAATTATTTCAAACTTTATATTTTAAATCCAAACTTTATAAAATGGAGGATCTTTATAGAGTATCTTCCAAGAGATACTTTGAGAGGTATCACCTACGAGATACCTCTAAAGGTGACACCAAAGTCACTAAATATAAGTGACACACAAGTCACCCAAGGGATACTTCTCAAGTTATTTATTAAAAGATACTTTGGCCCTAAAATTAATTACCAACAAAAATTAAATAGTCATACCTTCAAGGTAATTCCTATATGATAATATTTACATTTGAATTATATGTTTTACAAAACCACCCCATACATAAATTTTACGTGACTTAAGATGTAACATATTGTACTTAAATTTTATAAAATTATATACCCCAAAGGTACGACCCAAAATATACATCTCAAAGTATCTCTTCACACATAATTTGGCCCTTAGATCCAACATCATCAACAAATAGATAGTACTAATTTCAAGGTATATAGTAGATGATATCTCTTTCATAAAAATCAAATATTTCAAAATCCCAAACCTTATACCATATTGACATGATTTCAAATCCAATATATAGTATCCAACTTGTTTAAAATGTAAGATATCTCTTAAGGTATCTCCCAAGAAATAACTTTTAAGAAATCTCTTAAGAGATACCTTGGACCTAAAATTCAACACCATCAAGTAAATAGTAACTAATACCTTGAAGGAACCTCATAAATGATACATGTATCATAAAAATTATATTATTTAAAAAAATTCCCCTTATACCAAATTGACATGATTTAAAATCCAACATCTACTATCCAAATTTTATAAAATGTGAACTCAAGCTATATCTTGAGAGATACCTTGGCATCCAAATACATAATCATCAATACATAAATAGGAATATATTTAGGGTATCTCCTTGAAAATACCTCTTAAATTTAAATTAAATGGTTTTAAAACCCACCTATTATATCAAAATGTAATAAATTAAATTAACATCTACACATTTCCCATTACAATATACATATTGAAGGTGTATTTAGGGTCATGTTGGTTGCATAAATAATGATATGATTTCAGAGACAACTTGTATCTATATTTTACTAAATGAGATACATTTCTCAAGGTATCAACCTAGAGATATGAGAAGTATTTTCTATAATAAATCTCTTAAACTATCACTAAGGGGATACCTATCAAAGTATATCTAAAGTTCTATTTTGGATACCAAATTCTTTACCATCAACAAGTAAACCATGTGTTTTCCTTTAAATAATAAGTGTATTTTTTTAAAACATACATAACTTATTTTTATCTCGGTTTAATATTTTTTAATTTAGCAGTGTCTGATAGCCTAAAATATATCTTCCAAAAATTTAATATGTATTTTATAGTGTAATTTAGAATTAAAATTTGATTATATACAATTAATCATAAATAACCACCTAAGTGATACAATATTTAACTTAAATTTTAGATAAACATTAATATTGAAATCATCTCAATTTATTTATAAAATGTCTTCAATTGTTTAAAATATTACAAAGAAGGCCTCAATCATAAATAATCAAAATAAGAAGGCCTAAATCACAAAAAATTTGGATATAGTACAATATAAAATACCAAAACTTCAATTAAAAATACATCAACATCTTCCATTTTATGGTGCCAATAAGATTCATATTAGTGATTGGTATTTTTAAGTTGTGAAATACAACAAATATGCATTGATATATTTATTTTTTTAGCACTGTATCTTGAAAATAATAAACTTCAATTAGAATAATCCTTGCCTACTACAAGGATGAACTTGTATATGTCATTCAATTATAAATAAAATTATGGAATAAAGAAGAAGGGATGATCTATTATGCTACAAATAATTGTAATAAATTTACACCCAATAAAATGGGATTGATAAAAATGAATGTTTCTCCTTATTATGAAGCCTATGGGATTTATTTGAATAACTATTCCAACATTATAATTTATGGTTTTATAGATAGAGATGATTTGAACCTTAGAATAAATAATGTATTGAAGGAAAAAAATGAAAAAGAGGCATTAATTTCTTCATCTTTCCACCATATAAATATGTATTTAAGTTACCTTGTAAAAATGACAAAAATAAAATTAAAGAAAACAAGACAAGCAAGGGTGACTTATTTTTTTGCAAATTTTAAAAAAGGATATATACCAAAATTCATAACCCTAGAGAAATATAATATAAAATAAAAGGTTGATAGACTTTTTTTGACACAAAATTCTGATCAGAAACATGATGAATTTTGTGAATGGTATATTTCATCTAGTAATTATGCCATGAACATTCATATATATTTTTTTTGTGTTGGGGGATGATAATATCAAAATAATAAATTTGATTTAAAGATGGGTGTATGATATAATTCAATCATTAGTAAAATGTAATTAAATTCTAATGAAGGATGCTTTGTTAATTCCTTTTGATCCAAATAACCCTCAATCTATTATATAATCAATATAAGTCATTGCATAAATGTTGGAGAAAAATACATTAAGATTCAAAATTCTAAATGGCCAACACACAATCACATCATAAAAAAAAAAATCTTTAAGAGGAAGAATATAATTACATAGCTTTGAAAATGAAGTGTGTTGTTAGAGGGGAAATATTTTTGAAAATAGGTACTCCATTTCATAGTTTCACATAATTTGGAACCGATATAATGAAGCTAATGAAGCAATTTATAAGGCTTCATTTGTTTAAAGAGTTTGATTTTCATGTAACCTTATCCAATTTATGGGTTGGAATAACCTTGAAATAAGGGGAAAATATATAATAAATACATGAACAAGATAAACACTTGTTGACACAAATGAACTACTCAATGCAACAATTATAGGAGATAAAATGCCTTATTTTCATGGAACAACACATTTGGGATTATTTTGATAAGGTATTTGATTCATTTCAAAGTGTTACTTTTCCTATCTAAGACAAAAAAATATTTGAATCTTAATTGGTACAATAATCCTTAGAAAATTTTAGGGGATTTTAGACAAAAAAAAATAGAACTAGAAAAATTACGGGAAACAAAAAAACATAGACAATTGGTGGAAAAGAAAAAAATCTCCAAAGCAATATATTATAAAAAATTGTATATTATTTCACCAATAATGGTTTAACACTTCTATTAGATAAAACATCAACACTTTAAGAAGTAATTGAACACTATAAAATTTCTATCAACAGGGTCTATTTCCTCCTTGAAAACAAAAAAAACATAGACAATTGGTGGAAAAGAAACAAATCTCCAAAGCAATATATTATCAAAAATTGTATATTATTTCACCAATCATGGTTTAACACTTATATTAGATAAAACATCAACACTTTAAGAAGTAATTGAACACTATAAAATTTCTACCAAAACATTAGATGATTTGTGTCCTATATCAAAATATTTCAAAAAAAAGATGGGAAGAATTAACCCCAAATTCATTAAGTATGTTGAGAAAGTAAATATATAATGATGGAGGATGATTCTAGAGATAAACATATAAATTTTTAGTTACCATTATGGCCATGCATATCTTTTTCCATCTATTTTAGAAGATTCTAATGTCATGTTCATTATTGGTATGTATATTGAGTTCATAGTTATTGATAATTTGAATGTCATTGAAGATTTTTTTATTAAAGATACAAGTGGGTTTTAAAGGTACCTACCCATAAAATAGTATCACACTTGTGTATAACCACAATCTATAATAAATCTTAGCTTCCAAAACAATAAAAAGAACCCAAAACAATATAAACACCAAAACGATAGTAGAGACACAACAAAACCAAAACATTCACACAGCCCAAACTAGACATGAAATTATTAGTTATTGAATATTTTATAGTTTTCATAACACTTAATCCAATCTTTGATTATCTCTTTAGGTTCCTATCAATGATCCTGTTGATGTTCTCCTCCTCATTGCCAATGATGATGCCTTTGAGTTTCTTATTAGGTCTTATTCCTTTAAAACTATCACCCTTGTTTTTGAAACACATGGATAGGCCTTCCATGCTGTGCATAGTGTTGTTAATATTAAATTTGATAAAATTAACAAGGATGTTCAACTTATATTTGAGGTCTTTTTTTTCCCTCTCTAGGGTATTAACTCTGTCATTGAGTGAATCAATAATGGAAAAAATCTCAACCTCATTTTCTTTGGTATAAAAGAGACTATCCATTTGATTGAAATTGTTGACATCTTGATTCAACCGAGTATGGTTATTCATAAACCATCTAAGAAATGCTTTGTGAATATTTAATTCATCTTCCACACATTCTATCTTGCTCTGATTCTTGACATACTTGGCCATTAAAGATGTTAAGGAAGAACATATTTGACTATTTATTTAGGCTTTGATCGACAAAGTTATTATTGGGGCTTTCAATGTATTCATCATTAATTCACAAAGATAACCAATTTTTAGGGATTCAAATATTTTTTGGAAAGTTGTGTTAGTGATTTCCAATATATGATAAATACACATGTTATACTTTTGGGTCAACATAGTGATGGATTCAATTGGATTAATATTTTAGGGATCAATTTTTCTTAGTATTCCACTAATTTTCAGCTTGAATATTTCATCCTCCACTAAAAAAAAATGTAAATTAGAGGAAGGTGTCAACATCACTAAAGACATACAAAAATTATAAATGATAGATTCATACAAAATGGGAAGGTATTTCAGAAATGATATAGATAACTTCTTTTAGGAAAGACTAATATCTACTTTCAATAATTTAGACATTTGTGATGTGCTATGAGTATGTATAGGCACTAGATTAGTGTTTTATTTTAAAAAATCGAAAAGGAATTTATCTTACATTAAATAAACTAAATACCAAACAATTTTTAATTTTTAGTTGCAAAATTTTATGAAAAATTCATAACCACCAATATCAGAACAATTATTTCATTTAATACTAGGTGCATAACATTTTGAAAATATTTTTTTCTCCATTAATATTTTATTTTTCAAAACTGACATCTTTGTAATATTTTAGCTATAACACTCATGGCATTGGATGCAAGTGAAAAAACATAATAATGGAAACTTAAATCAATGCCCTTGACACATCATGTTAAGGATTTAGCTTTTACACTAGTGTGAGTTTAGATATTTATTGAGAGGTAAATATAATTGGTAAATTAGTTTATTAGGTAATTGTAATATTGTTACAATAATATTATGAACTTAGGTTATTTGGCATATTGTAGGGAGTCAGGTGAGAGATATACCAAGATTGCATCTCCCTAAGTATAGGAAAGAGTATTCCTATATACATGTAACTCCCATATAGATTTAATATTCATAGTGTGTGGAATAAAATGATATAGTCTATTTGAAATAAATCTAGTTTATCTTTGTGCTATGCTTCAACATTTTTTCATGCTTGTGTGAAGACTCTAATTAACCATGTCATCTGGTATCAAATTGGGTATAACCTTTGAAATGGAAATACTACAATTTTAACAATTTTGAGGGGAACTTTAGTTTTTTATTGCCCCATTGATGAAATTTCCATATTAAATTTGTTTATAGTTTTGCTATTTCATTTTGAATATATAAACATAGTGGGGAATCTTGGATTCATTTCAATATTGTAATGGTCTGTGACTCTTTTGTAGCATTTAATCCAATACTTATATCAGTGCATCTAGTGGTTTTGTTCCTTTATTGCTGTCCACAATACTTATCACCATTCTTCTCTTTCAATCTATGCATTGAATACACCTGATCATGTGTCTTTTTTTGTGGAGTCCTTATTTACTAGTTTATACTTATATATCATGCATGTAGGAGACATATTTAGCATCAATCATGTCTATCTATAGATATGAATCTACGTGCATAGTCATATGTCAGTTTTATTTAGATGCAGTTGAGCAAATGATTATAATCTACCTATTTTTGAAGTGGATGTTACAACAAATTTTCAAGGTTCAATACCTTCATAAGAGTTATGACTTGAATCCATTTGATTTTTTTCAACATCACAATCTATATTTGGTGACTTTGCATTGATTATCCACATTGAATATTCTACGAAAGCCGAGGTGATAAAAAACTAAAAACTTTTGGCATAGTCATCTATATCAGATATGGCATCATAAAATTATTATGAATCTCTTAAACATCTCCATCAATTCATATAGGTCTATGCATTAGCAGTATTGATTCAATTAGATTTTGACATTCCAGAACATGATTGTAGGACTGCCTTATAACTTGAAGTGCTCTGGCATAAACATTTTCTTGATAGTTATATCATATGTTTTTCTCCAAGCCTACTGCTCACAGTCATTTACAGTAAGTTTTCAAATTCTTGTTGTTATTTTTAGAGTGTATTAGTCACTTTAGGTTTAATATTTTAGTTTAGGATTTTATGGTCCCTAAAAATAAAAAAAATGTTATAGTCATTATTTTAGGGAAAGTTTGTTAATATTTTGAAGAATGTGTATTTAGTATTTATTTAATTAAGTCTTAGTATGCTACAGTCTTATTTTAGATTTGTCTATATAGTGCTAGGTCACAGTGACATTGTAAGTTCATTAAAGGTTAAATAATTCAAATTAATTTGGTTAAGTCAAAATTCTATAGTGTCATTGATGAGTCATATGATTTTTGAGTCTAAATATGTATATCTAAGTCTTTATTAGTTTATAATTGGTTTATGTATTTTCCATTTAAAAATATTCTTTAAGTTATTTGGGTCTATTTTAAAAATTAAGAATGAGTCATGAGATAAAAGGTGTCAAGTCAATAGTTGAGTCGATATTATCAAAAATTATGTTTCATTATATTGTTATAATGCCAAAAATGTAAAAATAAAAACAATTTATCTTATGGATGCATTTTTGGGTGACCCTGATGTCCTAAGTCAAATATTATGGGGGGGACTATATTCCTTTCAAAATCATGTACTTGATTTTTAGGACATCATCAACTGAGTGAAGTAGTGAACCAACTAGAAGCTATAGGATACACAGAGGAAGGAGGTCTTTTAGTGACCTCTCATTAGTCACCAATGATAGGGCTGCATCAATGTTTTGGTGACATAGTGTGGTGTATTATTTTCAATGTTTTGTGTTTTTAATTTTTTCTATGTAAATAAGAATAGAAGAATAATGCATGTTCATGTAATGTAATTTGTGTGTAATTCCAAACATGGTTCCCTGATGTGAAGACATAGTGAAAAGATAGAAAGCACCAATGCAAGTTAGTTCATGGATCTTGAAAGGGTTTGTGGTAGATCCAAAAAACCATAGGAGGTGAATAACGTTTTGGCAATAGTTGGGAGATCAACTACTACAGAGATCCCATGACTACTTTACTTCTTTATGGAGATGACCCTAAGTGACACGTTCATTTTGGTCATGTAAAGTAAATGTGGGATGTGGTCTTGTGCATATCGTGGTCATGTGCAACAAGATTGTGTCAATAGTATGCAGACCTAAAAGTATGTGGTGGCATACATTTTTATTTGTTTTATTCATGTCAAGGTTTGTGATACACCTATAAAACCATGGGAGGAGTGAGGCTCTCTTTGTATCAAGGTCATGAGCCAAATAGGTCATGCTATGATGGGTGAGCATAATGTAAATAAGACTATGAATGTTTTTACACCATGTAAAAACTATGGGGGAGAATGTTAGGGATTTAGCTTTTACATTAGTTTGAGTTTAGATATTTACTAAGAGGTAAATATAATTGGTAAATTAGTTTGTTAAGAAATCATAATATTGTTACAATAATATTATGAACTTAGGTTATTTGGTATATTATAGGGAGTCAGGTGAGAAACTTACAGAGATTACATCTCCCTAAGTATAGGAAATATTATTCCTATATACATGTAACTACCATATGGATCTAATATTCAGAGTGTGTGGAATAAAATAGTATAGTTTGTTTGAAATAAATCTAGTTTATCTCTGTGATATGCTTCAACATTTTTTCATGCTTGTGTGAAGAATTTAATTAACCTTGTCACATCACAAGTTCAATAAGGTAGGATAAGATCATTCATATTTATACAAATCATTAAGTGTTTATAGATTATTATTTGTCTCTATAGATTGTTAAGTGTTTATATAATTTTTTTATTTATGAACTATGTGTATTTATAATACTAATAAAATATTTATTCTATTATTTAATCTATTTATGCCTCCATTAAAATAATCCATAATGTAGCTCTACAAATTTATGTCTCCAAAAAAACAACCCAAGGCACAACTCTACAACTTTATGCCTCCATTAAAACAACACAAGGTATAACTATATAACAAGACACTTTGCAAGTTAGCAGTATTAATGAAATTTATGATATTAAATTTAGTTACTACTAAAATATTATATAATACCATGTAGGTAATAAGGAACACAATGTTCAATGAAGGAGTGCAAATGTACAAACTACAAAAAGTCAAAAAAAAAAAAGTGAAAGACCCTTTCTTTGAAGGAGTAATTATATAATTTCATATACTAGAGTATATATGTTATCTTTATTTTAAGTGTTTGATCATGATTTATTTAAACACAATAGAATTTAATCTTTCATTATGGAAAATACATATTTACAATTTCAGAAACAATGAAAATTGATGTTGAATTGAATATTCCTAAAAGCAATTTCAACCCAATATCTAATCTATAGATGAAGATAGTCTGTTCAACTAGTTTTTTATTAATTTATATACTCGATAGTTTTGATATCATTATTTTTATCCAATTTTAATTAATCAAATTATATATTTTATTAATAAATTATCATACACCAATTACTGATATTTTAAGTATGTCTAGTTATCTCTAAGGGCATGTTTACTATATAGTGCATTACCTTATAGAAACCTCAAGATTCATGGTCCTCTGTAATTTTATCAAAAAAGCTAAATATATATTTTTTGTATTTTATAATATAATTATATATTCATTGGTATGTCAATACCTCCTCTAGTGAATATAATATTATTTTCTTAGAGGTGACAATTTAAAAAATCCACAAAATATTCTAGACATCTAAAAAAAATTCTTCAAGCCTTTAAAGAGCAAGAGAACATTATTTTACATAAATTATGTGGCTTATTGATTATTTTCATGAAAAATTTGTGTCTGTATTTTTCCATCAAAAAAGTGTTCACTTGGGAGATTCAAAAGAATGAGAAATTGGTTTTGAATGAGATTCAAATGTGTTGAGTATAAAACATGAAAAACCATTTGTGATGTTTTAGTATGTGATTATGGAAAATTACATGTTTTTTACATGGTTGTATATGATTTTTTTAAAATTTTATAATAATTAGTATAAAATATGAGTATAATAAGGATGTCATCTAACATCAATGAAAATTGAGTGTAGAAGATAATAAAATATAGTGCATTAGCTTGGGTGTGGGAAGTATTAGAAAAATTATTCACCCCCTATACTACCCTACAATTTTACACTCATAATAAGAGATGAATATGTTAATAATTTATGTTCAAGGATAGTTTATAATTTTTGATATGTTACATACTTATTTTTATGACACTAATGTCTGCACCTAATAATGTATCACTGATTAGAATTACATTGTTTCTTGTTGGATCGGTTGAGATGTATAAGGAATTATTTTTATTAATGTTGTGTTTATTCAAACTTAGTGTTGAGTTTAATGAATGATATTTAAAATAAAATTGGATCACATTCCCTAATTATAATATGGGATTAGGATCATTTAGTTTGAAAACACTTTATACACCTTGTTGATAGTTATTACTTGAATACATTCTTCTTTGGTTGGTAATGGAAGTTTGGTGATTCATGTTGGTACCATTTATTTAATATTTGAGAAGTCAAGGTTTGATCCATGTTTAAAACTATTAATACTAATCAATAACAAACATTAAGTGAGTCATTTTATTGAAGTCTATATAAAATCATGATATGTATTGATCTAGGCTGAATTAGTTTGATGAAATGTTGATTATACATGAGATTTGATTTTTGATTAGTAAAAAGGTTGAGTTCAATCATCACAATATATAATAACTCAAATATTTGAAATATTTATTAAACATTTCACATGTGTTGGTATATTTTACCTATGTTGTGCATATCCAAATTATTAATTATTGTTTAGACCTAGATTTGATATGGGGCCATCCTACCTTGGCAGTATAATGGGGTTAAAAATATAGAATTATAATGCACAAGGGTGATAATTAGATATATAGAAAGATAATTGGGTTCTAAACTCATATATAATCATACACTAAATTTATTATGTTGAGCATAGGCTACATATAAAAAGTACAACTAAGCTATATATGAAAATGATAAAGAAGTGATATACTCAGCTAGTTTCAATCTTAACATAGTGTTGGATATAGAATAGGAAAAAATTAAGATGGAAGGAGATTAGAAAATATTCATCAGATTCTAGATTTGATGCTTCTAGAGGTTTGAACACTAATGTCAACCTATGACAATTATGTCAGTGTTATTATTTAGGTTAGATGCAAGTGTACTATATGGAATAACTACTGGAAGAGTAAGTGACCACCTAGATTATTTTGTGTTTCACTTATCCTTCAATATAGTGAATTTAGATTTGGGTCATGGTCCTCATGAAATTTTAAAACCCTAGTTCTTTATCATCATAGTGACCTTAGGGGAAAATGAATTATTAAGTACATAGTGTCAAGCTGACTCCAAACACCCCACTATTATTGGGCATTAATTACCTATCTAATACTCTATAAGAAGTCCTCAAACTAATGTAATTATGCCTTACATGTTAAATTGTGTGTTAATCATGCAATATTGTGCAAATCAAGTATAACTATGACCTAGCTTGTAACTTGGAAAATTAGGCTCTTGGGTTGCTCCTTTAGTATTTTAGACCTATAGATGTGTTGTGCCTATGAATGGTATGGAAATAGGGAAATTTTATTCAATTGAAGGATTTTTTAATGTTATTTGGTAGAATACCTTGTACCATTATTGTGTTACTAGGTGAATAATGAATGAGGGTTGATCTTGTATTTATATCAATCTATTTGGATTAATAACTCACATTAAAAGAATACTGACATTTTAGCCTCATAAGCCAAATGTCAACCCCCTACATAAATTTTTTTTGATGGCCATCCTTATAGCTTGCTTATGATTACTCCCAGCATGGTCATGTATGCCTTGTTATAATGAGAGTCTTGTAATCTTATCAAGAACGTCATAATGTGTCATGGTTTTATTATTTAGTCCTTAATGTCATGAGTGTCTTGAGGTCATTGTGATAGTACAATAGGTGTCATATCATCTTGGATGAGAGTATCATTACAAAGGGTCATGAAGCTAATGAATCTCTTAGCCATGTTTGAGTAATATAGTGGTATTTGGAAATATAAAGGTGTTTTGATAGTGCTTGAGGATATAATATGGAGATCAAGATGCATTCAAAGTCATTTTACATGACATATTCATCCTAAAGTCCACTTACCCCTTATGACCCCTTAAACCCCCTTCATGAGCTTATATCACCTTGTGAAACTTTAAAAAAAGGGAAAGTGATTTGTTAATTATATTTAAAGTGGTCTAAAATAGATATAATCCATGCAAATTACCTTCCAAAATGCATTTCATGCCACTTAAGATCCTTTTATGAGCCACCCACACCTTTTCATTAACCAAGTGGGGCCACATGGAAATTTAAGGATTCTACACTTCCCTCCCATGTTTCTATTACTTGAAATTTGATTTTTAATGCATGTTTCTCCTCATTTGATCATGATATGACATTTAAATGTTTGAACTTGGAGGAAATGAAGGAAAAACACACTATTTTTATAATTTTTTGCACATTGTATGGATTATACAGACTGTACCATAGAGAAGGGGATTTGAGGTTAAGGGTTCACTCATATGTAATGTCTCTAAAATTTTTCATGAGTAAAGGAGTCCATTTGAGCCCAAAATTGGTTTGTGCATCTTTATCCCTCCTTTGTGATCTTAGACAACCCCTCAGGTTATTGCTTGTACTATACAAGAAAGAGAAATTCAAGGTCCCAACACTTGGACATGAGAAATAGACTCAATAAACTTCCCATCATGGGAATTTATCTGAAGCTTGGTATCCCTAGCTTTATGAACCTTTCTTAAGAATTTAAGGAATGTGTATGCCTCTCACATCTACAAAGTCCATTTTTAAGTGGATGGTTTTCATGAAATTTTGAGTGGTTTTCTCAATCCAATAACTTATTCTATTGTCTTAAGTCTTGAAGAGATATTATATGGAAATTTCCAAGTTTGTATAACATGTTTGAGCTTATATAAGTGGAAAATTTTCATGATTTGTCACTATGTGTAGCTTACAGGAAGGATTGATTGTATTGACCAAGTTTTGGTGTCTTCGTTATGGGATATGAGCTAAATATGAAGAAATTTGAAAGTTTTTTAATGGTTATAGTGATTTATTTCTCAAATTGAATGATTAATGCTCTTGTATCATCTTAAGAGACCCAAAATGAAAGGGACTTATGCATAAATAAATCCATTATCACACACTATTGTAGTCTAATAACACCTATAAAATTTGATATCTATCTCAAAAGCATTGAAAAGAGTGTTATATTATGATGAAGGTTCCTCATAGCATGGTGAATGAGTTTCTAGACCTCCATGTTGGCCTTAGAGACCTTGAGACCACCTCTTTTGGCTCCCCAAACTCACTACTCCCTTTTTTCAAATTTTAAGGTCTATTATGAGATTTTAAGAAAAAAATCCACATTGGTTTAAGAATAGGTATGAGGTTCTCCAATATGCAAATATTTGGTCTTAGGAAGAGTCTTATTATTCTCTCCATGTCACATCTATACCATTGTCTTTCCACCATCATCACTACCACTTTATTGTGTTTTCTCCCCTATTTCATGTTTCCATCCTTATTACTCCATGTCCATCCCTCCTTCATCCACCCATCCTCCTTTTTAGGCCATAATCATACTAGTAGTCTCCATACTCCATTTAACCTTCAATTAATGAAACCATGAAGTGTTGAGACCATCAGGTCATGGACCTAATCGAAAGAGTGAAAATAGGAGCTATAGCCATTCGTATAGTCTACTGTAGTTGGACATTTGGAAGACATCATGAGAATATAAAAAGGTATGAGATTTGATGTGATCCCAATGGATAGATAATATATGACATAATTTATGATATAATAAATTCAAGTGACTTTAAGTCACCTTATTTTCTATCACAAACTTCAATAACACCTACAACTGGTCTAAAGCTACTGTAGTAGAGTACTAAAGGGGCATGACAAAGAAGGCCTTTCAAAGGAAAATGTGGCTGAAAGGGAGAAAGTTAGTGATGAATTATAAGAAAGTATAAAATTCCATAGAAACACATATGGTTTTAAGGACACTATCCCAGAAGGCACCTATAGACCTTATCAGTCTATACAATAGTGTTACAAAGCTCAGTCAAGTAGGCACTGAGAAGATAGTCATAACTTTTGGTCTTAAGTTTGATGAAAAGTGAATCACCATTCAAGGTAGTTAGTGAGATTTTCAAAGTAGAACCATCACAAATCTACCTCACATATTCACCCCAAGCACTACCCCATGTAAGATAGGACAAACTAAGACCTACAACAAGCCTCCTAGAAGTTACTATAGTAGGGTATATAAAGGATATAATGATCATTCAAGGATAAGTAGATGAGAGAATGAAGGCTGGTGATGAACTTTAGGAAAGGGAAAAATAATACATGATCACCATAAGATTTTCAATGGAGCATCCACCTGAAGTGGTACTTTTAGACTATCTTTTTTGAACATGAAGTACACCCCTCCTTGGTAATTGAGCACTTAGAGGATAGTCAAAAGCTTTGGCCTTAAGTTTGGATGAATAGTGAAACATCATTCTAGGAAGATAGTAAGAGTTTCAATGTTGGGTCAAATCCTATCCATCTCAAACCTCCAATTAAACAACTATTTTAATATAAGAGCATCATCTACAACCACTTCCCTTGGTTCAAATTTGAAAAATAAAGGAAGGTTTAGCAGAGGTGGTATTAGATGAGACTATGGAGTCTCTTGTGGGAGATACAAGTACAAATTATGATAAAAATTCCATAAAATACACAAGTATGAGACCCTTGACTCTCTAAGGAGGCCTAAAAAATTATATTTTATGCCTATAGTAACATAAAGGTAATCCTATAGTCAATAGTCAAATGTAAGTAAGAGGTTACAGGAAGCAAGATTAAAGACACCATGTGTTCCTAAAGCAAGGTTGAAAATATAAAAGTATAATGGAAAGATTATCAATGAGAAGGAATAATTTATAGGTTTAAATGTCATACTAAAGAAAATTTATACTAGTACATTCACCTATAGCTATGCCTTCTCTCAGGTGTTGACTGTGCTAAAAGAGATTTGTTGCCAAAGGATGTACGTTAATAATTATTTAAGGAAGAGATTAAAGAGTATCATTAATGATACTATATTAAAGTAGAGATCATTATAAAAATATTCTTGGATAATGTAAATTATCCTCATCATCCACATATAGTCATCTTGTGGGAGCAAAAAGGCTAAGTTGCAGAGTTTAGAAGTAACTATTGAGGTAATAGAGAGAGAATTTAAACTTATAAAGATAAGTCTCAAGGTAAAAATGCTCCTCGATACATATTTAACCTTCATGGAGTATATATTATCACCACTCTATCAATAAAAAGGTAAGGAACACCTATAGTCTTCCCCTATAAGCCAAAGTTGACAATAAAGTTAACCAATTATTTCAATGGCTTAGTGCCCAAGTTAAATGGAGGATTTTGGTTTTAAGTCCCATACATGTGTAAAGTATTAGACCAAAAAAAATGGTTAAGATGAGTATAAATACATCATATATAATTTTGAGACCTCATAACAAGTCAAGTTATAGATGAGAAAGATAATGCACAAGGTTTTATGTAACTTCAGTCAACTTGTTGGCATTTATATGCTAAGGGGATGTCAAGTGAATTAGAATATGGAATAAATAAAGGTGATAAGTCCTATAACAATATAATGAGGAATATAAATATAATTCAATAGGCCTAAACTTAGGGAATAATAGAGGAAATGCCTGCATACTTTTAAGGGTCAAATTAAGCCCTCAATCCCCAAACCCTATAGAACATGCAAATTAGGTGCTTAGAGAGACTAACCACATTGTAAATATATATAATGTGATGGAAAAGAGTGAAGGAAAGATATTATATATATTATTATGGTTTTTATCCATAAATTCACCCATATTAGGCTTAAACACTCAAGTTTGCATACATAATCATATGGTGAGAGGCAATATAGGGCAATTTTGAGCAAAAATAGTCATTTGAGGGCCTTGTAGGCCTAGTCAAGTGTTAAAAATTTGAATGGAGGATCCTTGTGAGTATTAAATGGTATCCATATAATTTTATTGGTAAAAATAATAGTGGATATACCCATTTTTTAATCTCAAACCAAGATAGGTCTAGACAAACAGTCAAGGTGCTAGATAAGTAAAATCAAGTGTTGAGAGGTATGCAAGGTAAAATAGAATATTTAGATGGTGTTGAGTCAATTAAACATGGTGAAGATATCCAAAATATTCCTTAAAAGGATTATATAACTCACAAATACTGTCATATATCATGAAAGACAAGCTAAACAAGCATGCTTTAGGCTTATTTGCAGACTACACTGTCAAATCAAGGCTCTTCAAAACCTATATAACTAGTTGTATAGTAAGGTGGGAAATATGAATATGATTTGGAAATGATAGAGGATTTTATATATGGATAATAGTGTATAAGTATCGTCAAAAACCTCAAATCTTTTCTTGAAGTAATTAACCATGCACACAGGTAATTTGAGGTCTAACTTTAGAAGCTCATGCACTCCATCTCAAGAGGGTTCTGAGAAAAATATCCTAGTATGTTTTAGGTACCCATGTATAATTTTAATTCATGATATATTTATTTGGATTTAGAGGACAAACTTTATGAACAAACTTTAAGAACATAGGCACTTAGTAATGGCCTACAAACTAACCTAGGGTCATCTTTTGGAACTCATATCTTTGTCCATCATTTTCATGGGTGTCCTATCGATTCATGAAATTTAGGTATGGATATTCCATAGATATTCATGTATTTTTTTATTATCTTGGATGTCATTACTATATAAACCATCCTGAAGACTCATAAGCTCTCTTAAACCTCCCAAAAACCCTAAGTAGACCCAGTCTAAGAAAACTTGGTATTTTAGCAACCTAACCACCCTAAAATGAATTATTAAGATTATTTAAGGTCAAAATAACTTAGAGGGGATTCAATTAATGGTACTTGACTCTATGGACATTGTATGAAATCATTTAAAATACTCCATTTTTTAGGGTTTTGAGTAGAATCAAGGTGGTTTGAGACTTCTTAGTGATTCCAATTCATGGAATGGCAAGTTTAAGACTTAATAAAACCTTATAATGTAAAAAATTATTTATAAATAAATTATAGAGGTATTTAAAATTACACCCAAAACTACCAGTTTGCCAGTGCATGATGAGTGAACCAATTAGAATGGAAAAGTGGAGTTTCAATTTTCTTATGTATTCTTAAGACTATGAAAAGGTTGGAGATGTTTTTTCAGACATGAAACACACCCATAAATAGTTTTGTAAACTTTTTTGTAGGTTTCATGGAGATCAATACATCATTACTTAGGTAATTAGGCCTAATAGGCCTAATTGGCCTATGTTGTCCTCAAAGAGAGCCAATTTGGAATTGAAAGGATAATATAATGAGAAAATATAGGGATATTATGCTGGTAAATAATATTTCAATGGAATTAAATGCATATTCCATAACTATAATGGGAGAGCAAGACAATTTCTTTGACCTTGCCAATTTGCTCTAAAGGATTATGGGATGCTACATGATCATGGTGGCCTAATTGATGATTTTAAATACCATGGGGAAGAATAATATGATATTATAGGCATGGTCAGGCCTTTGGAAAAGTGTAACTAATGTTGAATCAACCTCCATTACCTATTTTCCACTGCCAACATCTCATTCATGAGCATTCAAGAAGGTCCAATGCATATAAGGGCTAGAGAAGATGCTTGCAACTATTATAATTATTATATACATGGAATTAAACTCATTCTCTCATCCCATTCTTATATATTTAGGATAATAAGCCTTAGTTCATATCCCTCAAGCTAGTATGAGGATCCTCTGCTAGAATTTGTAATTTTTTACAACTATTTGGATTGAGTAATAGACTTTGTAGGTCTTTCATGGTGACATCCTAGTGTGTTTATACTTGTTGATATGAAAATGTGATGATTTTATTTCCTTTGTAGGTCTTTATTAACCTAGGTGTCAAAGAGGTGTCTTATACAGGTCATGTGGAATGTAGAAAGATAGATAATGGAGTTTTAAAGTGTATCATGGATAGTGAGACTCTTCTAATAGACATAATAGTCATAAACTTAGTATTTTATGCATGTAGTATAACTTCCATGTGAAACACTTGTGAATATGGCTCATGAAGGTGATTGTTTGGTTTGATCATTCCATTAGTATGTTGAGAATGCAAGCTTATGAGTAGATAGTTGAATTGATGGTGCATCACCACATGCTAGTGTAGGTTTAATTCATGCATTTTATGTACTCTTTTTTTCCCAACCTATTTAGGTCTTAGAAGAACACTAAAGAGAGTAAATCATGGGTGATAGCCCCTTAAAATATAGAGGTTTGGCCTAACATTAGTTAATCCATAGCCTATGGTCATTCCCATGTTAGCATAGGTTTGGGGATTAGGACATGAACACTCCTATCCTCAACAAGGGTGAAACATAAAGTCTCTAATAGTTTTGGAAATCTCTATGGGATAGCTTGTAAGTGAATAGAAAAATGCTCTAAGGATATTGGAAGACATTTGGAAGATGAGGAGATCAATACCATCATCTGTAGTCACATTGATCATATTCAAACATCTTTAGAAGGTTTGGAATCAATCTCAAGCTTAGAGATGTTAGTGGTATCATATTTTTATATGTAATAAAGTTTTTGATTATGGTTTTTATTTGATACACATGTTGCATTAGGAGTCATGGCAACCCATGAGGCAGGTTTCTACCCTCCACCCTATCATAGCCCACATGATCAATATACTAATCCTTATGAGCCATATAACCCATATATTATACATTACCAAGATCATCCAACATATTTTGAGCTTCCTCTACCTCCATGGAAACCTCTTAATCCTTGTTATTATTCATATTATCAATCTACTAACCCTTACAATAAATCTACACCAAACACTAACTATTTACATTTAGAAATTGAAAAATTAAAAAGAGAAAGAGATAGCTTGAAGGAGGATCTTAGAAAACATAAAAGGGTTGAGTTTCAAGCCATTATTCCTCATCAAAATACCCCTACAAGCCAACAATAGTATACTAAATTGATCACTCCATCTCCCTTTCTTACCTCTCTAATCATAGGGGATTTCTTAGTCCATAATTGTTTTCTCAATGATAAGGCAAATCTTTCAATTGTCCCTAAATTGGTGGTAGATAACTTGAACCTCATATATGAACCTATTTCTAACCTTATATTGCAATGGAATAGGTCTCCCATGAAGGTATTTGGTCTTGTCAAGAAACTTTAACTCACTTTCCATGCCTACCCCAAACTTTTAATTATGCAAGACCTTATTGTAGCAGATTTTTTGCCTCATTTTACCATGTGTTTGGTTAATGACTTTATGACTAAGGTTGGGGGGTACTTGTTCCAAGACTTATCTCATATGATGTGGAAAATTGAACATGACATGGAAGTGAAAATTAGGTTTTAGTCACTTTTTAAATCTCACTTTCATCCATACACTCTAATCAATCCAAAGGCAATTTGCCTTCACCTTCCTTCTCCAAAGAAATCCACTGGTGTCCAAATTCCTATGCCTGATAAAGAGACTAAAGTGATCCAAACATGGAAGCCTTCATGGTCTAAGGACATAAAATTCATCATGCCTACCCTTGAAAGGTAAAATCAAAAGGAAGAAAAGGAAGGTATGAAGTCTATTTTAAGGATCCTATCATGCTCTCTAAATACATCCTCAATCCTTCATACTACAATAATTCAAGAGAAACCAATCGTATTAGAAAATGATGAGATAAACAATGTCTCCAAGAGTAAAGATGTCATCTTTAATCATTACACCCATAAGATACTAAGTTAGAATAATAACCTTGTAGCCATTAAGTAGACTAAGGAAATATGCTGCCCACCCACCCTCTCCTCTCTTCAATAACAATAAATTGCATCAAATTTAGAATCTAAATATCAAATAATGGTAGACAAATTATCAAGACTAGTGTATCAAATCATCCAAGAGCTTGACCATGTGGTGGTTCTAGCTGAACCTCAATAGCATGTTGGAGAATACACTTATAGTGTCTATGAAGAAGATATTTACATTGGGACTCCTTTTCATCCTAGCAAGCCAGAAAGTAAACATGAGTAAAAATTAGATGATGAGAGGTAGTTGCAAGGTCATGATGTTGGATTTGAGGTATATGGAACATAAGTAAACCCTTCCATAGAATAAAATAAAGAGGATAGTCTTAATGAACCTATTTTAGAGTTCAATATTAGATCAAGTTATTTAGAAGATCAATGACAACACTTGTGCTTGGAATTATTGAGTGAAATGGAACAACTTAGTGTGGCAAACTTGAATGAAGTGATAAGATAGTAGGCTGAAGTCCCAAGTGAGAGAATCAATATGAGTCAAGAGGTGCTAATACATGAAGAGATTATAATTGAATGGATTGATGAATTTTCACCCTCCATTGGATATGAATAGGAGCAAACTTCAATACAAAAAGAGATTTTCAAGGACCCTATCCAAGAAAATAAAGTGAATGAGAAACATGGTATCTTGTAAGTAGGAAGTAGAGATGAAAATCACATCTATGATTTATCCATATATCATGAAGATATTTACTTTTGGGAGGACTTAGAATAAATATTCCTGAAGTTAGACACCCCAAATTTACACCAATCAAAGCTTGAAGAGAAAGTTCTTATCGAGAATGCTTGGGCAGTTGATCACTTGAAATCTTATGAACAAAATTAGTTGCAGCCCCTAACTAATGAGGAGATGAAACTTATGATGTAAAATATATAGGTATGGGAAGACTATGATCTAGTTTTTTACGATCATAATCAACCAATACACCTAATAATGAAGCTATATGATCCATTCACTCTCCCAAGTGACCAAGAGAGTGATAACTATTAG
The DNA here is from genome assembly GCA_037957365.1 of Torreya grandis. Taxonomy (NCBI): domain Eukaryota; kingdom Viridiplantae; phylum Streptophyta; class Pinopsida; order Cupressales; family Taxaceae; genus Torreya; species Torreya grandis. The sequence goes on from JARHVA010004484.1 coordinate 1,443,942, forward strand.
TTCAAGTTATCTGACATTGGTAAAAGTTTGATTACACATAAATAGTTAAGGGAAAAGTTCACATCATGGTGCCATAATGATTAGATAACTTTCCCATTCTTGAGGGATTAAAGTTAAGTTTAGGTCAATTTTGTAGTACATAGTTATCTTGTCAAATAAGTGCTTTGCATAGGTTTGTAAGTAGTGTCTTGTTGTCTAGTTTCTTTGCCCTATTTGTCCTTAGTTGTTAGGTATGTTTTTAGTGTTAGGTTATTACTTTGTTGTGTTTATGTGTGTATTTTTTCTACTATAAGTCTTCTAGGTGTTAAGAGTAAAATTCAGTCTAAGGAGTCATCATACAATGCTTCTTTATTTGAGTCTCCTTGTCATGACAATGTCTAGGTTCCCTTGACCAGTACGCTGCTCACCCATCAAAGTCATAAGAGCTATTGATATTTTGGCCTCATAGGAAAAATATTAACCCCTTATATTAAAAAATTTTAGTGGCCATCCTTCTAGCTTGCTTATGATTACTCCTAGCATAGTCATGTCTTCCTTATTTCGATGAGAGTCTTGGAATCCTATCAAGAATGTCATGATGTTTGATTGTTTTATGCCTTAATCCTTGATGTCATGAGTGTCTTGAGGTCATTTGAATAGTATAGTAGGGCATCATAACATCTTAGGGTGATAGTATCATTTCTATGGGTCATGAAGCTAATGAATGTCTTAGCCTTGTTTGTGTATTATAATGGTCTTTGGAAATATAAAGGTGTTGTGATAATGTTTGAGGTTAAAATATGGAGATCAAGATGAATTAAAAGTTAATTTACATGACATATTCATCCTAAAGTCCATTTACCCCCTTATGACCCCTTAAAAAGGGAAAGTGATGTGTTAGTTTTATTGAAAGGGTCCTAAAATAGATGTAATCCACACCAATTACCTTCCCATATGTGTTTCATGCCACTTCATGTCCTTTTATGAGCCACCCACACTTTTCATTAGCCAAGTGAGCTCCATGTGACACTTTATGGATTCTACACTTCCCTCCCACATTTAAATTGCTTTAAATTGGCTTTTTAATGCATGGTGCTCCTAATTTGATCATAATATGGTGTTGAAATGTTTGAACTTGGAGGAAATGAAGGAGAAACACACTATTTTGAAAGTTTTCTACACATTGTATGGACTGTACCATACAAAAAGGGATATGAGGTTGAGTTTTAACTCACATATAATGTCTCTACAAAGTTTCATGAGTAAGGGGTTCCATTCAAGACAAAAATTGGTGTACACATCTTCATCTCTCCTTTTCAAGCTTGGATAACACCTCAGGTTCTTGCTTGTACCGTATAAGAAAGAGAAAGTTAGGGTCCCAACACTTGGCCATGATAAATAGAATTAACCAGACTCCCATCATGGATTTTTATTTGAATATTAGTCTCCCCATATTTATGAATCTTCCTTAAGAACTTAAGGAATGTGTATGTCTCTCATATCTACACTGACCATTTTCAAGTGAATAGTTTTCATGAAATTTTCAGTGGTTTGTTCAATCCAATCACTGATTCTATTGTCTCATTTCTTGAAGGGATATTCTATGGAAATTTCTATGTTTTTCTCACACATGTGAGTTTATATAAGTGGATTTTTTTATGATTTGTCACTATATGTAGCCTGCAAGAAGGATTGATTGTATTGACCAAGTTTTGGAGTCTTTGTCATAGGCTATGAGCTAAATATAAAGAGTTTTAAATTTTTTTTATGGTTATAATGATTTATTTCTCAAATTTAATACTTAATGGTCTTTTATCATCTTAGGAGACCCTAAATGAAAGGGACTTACGCATAAGTAAATCCACTGTCACAAAACTATTGTAGTCTAATGACACTTGCAGATTTTGATATATGTCTCAAAAGCATTTAAAAGAGTGTTATATTATGATGAAGGTTCATCATACCATGTAAAACAAGTTTATGTACCTCCCTATTAGCCTCAGAGACCTTGAGACCACCTCTTTTGGATCCCCAAACTCACTGCTCCCTTTTTACAAAGTTTAAGGTCTTGATTTAACAATTTTGGGAATATTGGTGTATTATTCCTATTTTAGTTAAAGGGTCTAAGTTAATTAAATTAATAAATAATATTGAAATAATTGAGATACTAATTTTTATAATTTAATTACAATTTAAACCTTTCTATAAATATAAATAATTGTGGATAAAATAAAACTTAGCTGGAAACAGACTGAGATGGCTAAGACAAAGTTTGGAATTCACTATGAAAGACTAAGATAGTGTCATAAATTAAGATCTAGCCTTCATTTTATGAAATGATAGGAGCACCAAAATAGGACATCCTAGGGTTTAGAACTATATTCCTCTTCTTCCAATGTTTTCTAGGAGACTTGAGCTTTTTAGGTTTTGTTTGTTGTGTCTAATTCAAAACTCAAAAGCTTTGGTTAAAAGACAATTCAAGAAATAAGAACAAAACAATTCAAATAATGATATCTTTGAGAAGAGATGTTTTATTGATTAAATTTACAGACCCAAACATATGCTTATCTTTGAGAAGAGATGTTTGATTTCCATTTCAAGTTACATCTTTATTTATACATGTTTCGAAAGTGTGGGGAGGATGTGGAAGGTCACCAATCTCGAGGGAGATGAATTGGTTCAACTTCCACGATTTACAACAATACAAAATTCAAGGAATTAATATTTTTAAAAACTTACTATTTTTAGACTACACTACTAAAATTGAAATGTGGGGCACTTCCATTAGGTTTTTAGGGGTCAAACTTTCTCCTCATTCTTAGCTTTCCAATGGTTTAAATGGTGAGTCAATTGGAGCTATGGTGCAAAATTTATGGCTCCCAGATGTTTCATCATCAATTGGAGTGGACCCGTCACCTGAATTGTACTCAAATCATACCTCCCTCCTTGAAAATTAATGGTCCCCATTGCATTAAGATTTGTCATCAAGTGTGGTAGTTATAATTTAATTTGATTATTAATGCATACTTGGAATGGAATCTAATTTATAGAACTATGCAGGGCTGGATTTTTCACCATTTCTATCTGACCATTAGTCTATGGATGGAAGGTTGTGAACTTCTTCAGCTTGATATCTATTTGATTATGTTATTGTGTTGTTTGTGTAGTCAGGACTGCAACATTAGTCCTTTTGGATTCTTGTGGCTTGACCACCATGAGAATAAATTTCTTGGCACTAATCAGAGAGACAAATGTAGAAGGTGGTACCTTTGGTACCCTATAGCACTATGTTCCAAGAGTGAGAGTAACCCTTCAATTTCTTGATTCATAGATGCCATGTCAATCATACATGAATGGCTGACCAAAGAGTACATCACAAACATCTAGATTGACAACATCACATAAGACCTCATCTTGGAAGGGTTTTATTGCATATGAGAGAAGACATTGGTGTGTGACATGGAGGTTTCTACCTGGACTGAACCATCCAATACTGTATGGCTTTAGGTGAGGATTCATGGATAGATTTAGGCTTTTCAAAACATTAGCAGAGATTAAATTCTTTTGACTTCCACTATCAAGAATGAAATGTAGAGGCTTACCTTTCACCCATAACTTATAGTAAAATAACCTTTCCTTGTCATCTATCCTCTCCTCATTGGTCTATGATGAAACAATAATGGCTTCAAGCTCATCATCTATGATATCTTCTTCAACCTCTTCAACTTCAGGGTCTAGATAAGGCAAAGTAGTAGATGTTGAGTATTGTGACCCAGAAAGTAGGGACTTGATGGCTTGACATTATTCTTTGGAGTGAGTTCTAGATTTGTGATAATCACACCACTTCCCATCCTTTCCTTCCTTTTTCTACCAATTTTGGCTTTGTGTTTGACCTTCTTTGTCACTTCTCCATTTTGAAGGCCAACTCTTCGTATTCATTCTTCCATGCTTCTACTCAATCTTCACTGCAAACTTGTACACCTCACCAAAGGTTTTCAAATTTAAGAGTTCCATTTATCCCCATATGTACCATTGTAGTCCACCATGATATTTGAGAACTTTGTGTTTCTCACTTTCTTGGATGCCCAATCTCGTAGATAGAGAATGAAAAATATCAGTGCAATCTTGAACAGATTGTTCCTTACCTTAGAGAAGTTGTTGCCACTCTATATATAGATCATCATATGCTCCAATGGGGTAGTATTCTTCCTTCACAACTTCTATGAAATCATCCCAAGTAGGTTTTATCTCAAGGCCAATATCATCTGCACTGAATCTTTTTTTGTACACTTCCCACAATTTTTGACAAGCAATGATGCTTTCAAAAGAGAAAAAGTGATCTTCTCTTTATCGGTGAATTTATTTATATAAAAATAAGAAGATAATTGATCCAACCAATTTTATAATACATCAACACTGATTTTTCCTTCAAATGTAGGGATATCAAAATTCACCTGAACCTTGAAGGGTGTTGGGGCACTAATAAAAGGATGTGGGGGTGCAAATGAGGAGTTAGAATTTCCCATCCAGATTTGTTGGAGAATTTGAGTGAATTGTTGTAGCATATATTCTTTCTACTATTATAGGGATTCATTCACCATTTCCTTGAAAGGATCAAATGTCTTGGTGTTCTCTACCATTTGAAGTCATTTGGAGTGAATAGGTGGATAGTCTGCTAGTTATATTTTCCACCCAAGCTTCCTATAATTAGACCTCATCCTCAAGATCATACACTCTAAAGAAAAACTACTCTGATACCATTAATCCAAAACTCAAAATCTTTGGTTAAAAGATAATTCAAGAAATAAGAACAAAACAATTCAAATAATGCTATCTCTGAGAAGAGATGTTTTGTTAGTCAAATTTGTAGACCCAAACATATGCTTATCTCTAAAAAGAGATGTTTGATTTCCATTTTGGGTTACATCTTCATTTATACATATTTTTAAGGTGTGCGGAGGATTTGGAAGGTGACCAATCTCGAGGGAGATGAATTGGTTTGACTTCCATGATTTACAATAATACATAATTCGAGGAATTAATATTTTTAGAAACTTTCTATTTTTAGACTACACTACTAAAATTGAAATTTAGGGCACTTCCATTTGGGTTTTGGGGGTCAAAATTCATCAATCAAATATTTATGCCATCTCATCATGTTCTCCTCATTCTTAGCTTTCCAACGGTTCAAATGGCGAGTTAATTGGAGCTACGGTGCAAAATTTATGGCTCCCAAAAGTTTTATCATCAATTGGAGTGGACCCATCATCTGAATTGTCACTTGAATTTTTACTCAGATCATTCCTCCCTCCTTGAAAATAAATGTTCCCCATTGTATCAAGATTTGTCATCAAGTTTGGTAGTTGTAGTTTGATTTGATTCTTAATGCATACTTGGAATAGACTCTGATTTATGGAACTATGCAAGGATTGTTCACCATTTCTATCTAACCATCAATCTATGGATGGAAGGCCATGAAATTCTTCAACTTGGTATCTATTTGGTTCTATTTTTGTGTTATTTGTGTATTTAGGGCTACAACATCAGCCCTTTTGGATTCTTGTGGCTTGCTCACCATGAAATCAAATTTCTTGGCACTAGTCAGAGAGACAAATGTGGAAGGTGGTACCTCTGGTACCCTATAGCATCATGTTCCAAGAGTGAGAGTAATCCTTTGAGTTCTTGATTCATAGATGCCATGTCAATCATACATGAATGGCTGACCAAAGAGTACATCACAAATATATAGATTGAACACATCACATAAGACCTCATATTGGAAGGGTTTTATTACATATGAGAGAAGACATTGGTGGGTGACATAGAGGTTTCTCTCTAGACTCAACCATCTAATATTTCATGGCTTTGGGTGTGGCTTCATGGATAGATTTAGGCTTTTCAAAACATTAGTAGAGATTAAATTATTTTTACTTCCACTATCAATAATGAAATGTAGAGGTTTACCTTTCACCCATAACTTAGAGTGAAATAACTTCTCCTTGTCATCTAGCCTCTCCTCATGGGTCTATAATAAAGCAAAAATGGCTTCAAGCTCAACATCTATAATCTCTTCTTCAACCTCTTCAACTGCAGGGTTTATATGAGGTAGAGAAGTAGATGTTGAAGCTTGACATTCTTCTTTGGATTGAGTTATAGATTTGTGATAATCACACCACTTACAAGCCTTTCCTTCCTTTTTCTTCCAATTTTGGCCTCGTGTTTGACCTTCTTTGTCACTTTTTCTTTTTGAAGGCTGACTCTTCGTATTCATTCTTCCATGCTTTTGCTTAATCTTCAATGTGAACTTATACACCTCACCAAAGGTTTCCAAATTGAAGAGTTCCATTTCTCCCCATATGTACCATTGTAGTCCACCATGATATTTGAGAACCTTATGTTTTTCACTTTCTTGGATGCCCAATCTCACACATAGAGAATGAAAAATATCAATGTAATCTTGAACAAATTGTTCCTTACCTTGGTGAAGTAATTTCCACTCTATATATAGATCATCATATGCTCCAATGGGGCAGTATTCTTCCATCACAGCTTCTATGAAATCATTCCAAGTAGGTTCTATCTCAAGGCCAATATCATCTACACTAAATCTCTTTTTGTACACTTCCCACCAATTTTTGACAGGAAATGATGCTTTCAAAAGAGAAAAAGTGATATTCTCTTTATCGATGAATTTATTTATAGAAAAATAAGAAGATAATTGATCCAACTAATTTTATCCTACATCAGCATTGATTTCTCCTTCAAATGTAGGGATATCAAAATTCAACTGAACCTTGAATGGTGTTGGGGCACTAAAAGGATGTGGGGGTGCAGATGAGGAGCTAGAATTTCCCATCGAGATTTGTTGGAGAATTTGAGTGAATTATTGTAGCATCTATGCTTTCTAATATTGGAGGGATTTATCCACCATTTCCTTGAAAGGATCAGATGTCTTGGTGTTGTTTGCCATTTTAAGACATTTGGACAGAATAGGTGGATACTCTGTTGGTTCTATTTTCCACCTAAGCTTCCTATAATCTGACCTCATCCTGGGATCATACACTCTAAAGACAAACTGATCTGAAACCATTGTTCCAAAACTTAAAATATTTGGTTGAAATATAATTCAAGAAACAAGAACAAAAAAATTAAAATAATGCTATCTCTTAGAAGAGATGTTTTATTGATAAAATTTGCAAACCCAAACATATGCTTATCTCTAAAAAGAGATGTCTGATTTCCATTTTGGGTTACATCTTCATTTATACATGTTTTGAAGGTGTAGAGAGGATATTTAAGGTCACCAATATTGAGGGAGATTAATTGGTTTGACTTCCATGATTTACAATAATATAGAATTCAAGGAATTACTATTTATAAAAACTTACCATTTTTAGACTACAATACTAAAATTAAAATTTAGGGCACTTCTATTGGGTTTTGTGGGGTAAAAATTCATTGATCAAAAATCAATTCCATCTCAACACATTCTCCTCATTATTAGCTTTTGAACGGTTCAAACGACGAGTCACTTGGAGCTATGGTGCAAAAGTTATGGCTCCCAGAAGTTGTCATCAATTGGAGTGGACCCGTCACCTAAATTGTTACTTGGATCAGTGTTTGTGTGATCTTGATTATGAAATTTCAACTATTGGATGTATATGGAACTCCCTATAGAGCTAATTTAGTCTTCAAACCCTAGACTCCATTTTGATTTAGAAAATTTTGGGAATGAGGTTGGGTTAGTGTGTGTAATATGCACTAAATGTGTATCCACACCCCTTATGTAGGCATGTTGCCTACATACCAATATCTGAAGAGGGATCAAGCCATATATAGTTCTCTCACTTGATGTTTTTTGTGAAATATAGTGTATATGGAGATGTAAAATGTTAAAATGGGTGTGATTGAGGTGGCTAGGGACTAGTGTGAGGGTTTGAATAAGCTTGTAGTTGTATTGGATGACCATATGTAGAGAATAGGTAAATATACCTGAGTAGGCTTTCTTGTATTCTTGCTTACTTTATGATATTTACTAGCCCATTCTAAATAAAATTTTAATGAGATTTTATAGGTATCTATTGGTCATGGGTTAAATGTATTCACATTAGGCCGACAAGAAGGATGATAAGAACTAGAAGGAAATGACCATTGGTAGTAAAAACGCACTTGGATAAGAGTACCAAAAATGAACACCCTCGGGTCCAATGCTATTGTCCAAGTTGAGCACTATTGTCCTGAAGGAATAAGACCTAGGGGGATGGAATCATCACTAGAAATAGTACATGGAGGAAGCAGAATCATTGTCTGGAAGGATATAGATGACTGAGAATTAGTGAAAAAGGGCCTAAGAGGGTCATGAGAGAAAGCAAGAGGGACCTATAGATTGGGCATCACCAACCACACTCAAGTTACCAATTTTCACATTTTAAACGACTATATTTGCCCCCCTTTTATTCTAGTGATGTAACAAAGCAAAATACTAGGATAAATGAAAAATAGAAATCATACCTGAACTTACCTGTAAGGGTGAAGCTCATGAAGTTATGTGATATTAGGTATGCATAGAGAGAGCATGCTATGAAGTGTAAATTTATAAGATAAAAAAAAAGATTACATCATTTCTTACTAGACATACTATATCTAAAATAAGAACATACAAATATGGGTAAAAGATAGATGAAGAGAAAGGAACAAATACATGTCACTAGGTATACAAACCATTACAGACCCTGTTGTGATGCTGGGTGATGCTGGATGATGCTAAGTAATTTTGGATATGTGCTATACCAAGAGTAATACCATGAATGGGGTTGAGTGCTCAATTCCTTGAGAGTGGCTCAAGAATACAAAGGCTATCCCTTTGGATCCATCATCACTCACTAAGTAAAGCTATGTGATCATGCATGTGCTAATTTATATTTGGACTATGTGTCCAATCCCTTTGAGTAGATGGCTCAAGAATACAAAGGCTAGCTAGTCATTTGGCTCCATTGTTGCCCTATCAAGTGAAGCTATAAATTGATACTAGTATGAATGTGTGTCATATGAGATGGCTCATGAAGCCTATGAATTCTCTAAAATCTAAAAATATGGCATGGATAGCTGAATGTGAACTAGAAACTAGGATAATCTTGGCCAAATCTTAAAATATTGAGATTAGGCTTGTATGAAATCCACTCCAAAACTGGGTAATAGGCTTGTGTGGAAGCCACTCAAAAATGATGGAGGTTACGCTTGTATGAAAGTCACTTTGAAATGATGCCAACCACTTGCAAATGGAATAAGACATACAACTATTGAGAATTCCAAGGTAATGAACTAAACTTGAAAAGAAAAGAAGTCAAATGTGTTGTGCACATTACCCCAAGTCACTGGTGTCTAAAACATGGATTCTGATCTAGAAGTTATACCAATTTCCTAATCTAAAACTAGAAGTAATAGCCATCATGCCACATATGATGCCCCTATATCTGGATTCTCTAAGAAAAAATCTATTAAAATTTCTGAATTTAAACTAGTATGTATGTTCAAAACTATTGCTAAGCTTATCTTTTTGCCTGTGCCTAGAAAATTTGATTTTTTTTGTTGTTTAGAAAGGAGCACCAAAAATGGACACCCTATCATCTAGCACTATAGTCCAATATTCACACGATTATCCTAGGCTAATTATGATGATTGTTATGTAATTTTCACCATCTACCTAGTCTATTATGCTTGGTTTGAAGTCTAGTTGCTATTTTAGGTGTTTTGAAATTTGATTTTTTGACCATTAAGAGTTTTGATCTCTATGATAAAACCCCTATTTATTTTCCCCTCTTATGAGGGTAGGAATGAATACCCTGTAATGACTATTCCTAGAATAAATATCCCAACAAGTGTGTTATGTTATGAGAATACATGATATAATAATGATAATCGATAAGATATCTAAGATATAACATGTTTTGTAATGGATATTGTTAGATCAACATGGGTATTCCTAGATAGATATAACAATGTAATATCATGTACAATATAATGAACTAGAACTAGAAGTATGGTTAGTGGTTAGTTGTTAGTTGTTATGGAAGGATGGATCATGATGTCCATCATGGAATCCAAGAAAGCAAGTTAATGCATGATGTGGATCATGGCATTGCAAACAATTGAGAAGAAAATAAGTAATAAGCACACAAGGAAAGAACCAAGAAACATACAAGAGTGGGAAAATGGCCAAACAAATAAGGGACATGGGCACATGTCACTCAAACTAGAAATTAGGCATACAAGGCATGTTCAAATGCCACATACACATAAAATTGGAAATAAACAAGTTTGTCATGAAATCCAAAATCACATATAATAGTACAAGTAAAGGACATTGGAAATTGTCCTAAGGCACACATAAGAAAAGAAGTAAAGCACATTTGCAAATGTCTAAAGACACATATAAGAGATAAAATAGGAACTGATAAATTCAATCACATCTAGCTATGCAAAGAAAGAAAGGAAAGCATGTAAATATTGGAAATATAATCACATATAACTAATCAATGTAAGAAGTGAAAGTATGCAAGACATGTAGTATAAGACTAGGTATATGCTAAGAAATACACAAGTGTTATATACTAGTGAAATGTCGATAGAGTAATCTATATAATCTAGTAAGTAATGTACATCAACATGATAACTACAGTATGTGATGTAGGAATAACATAACCTAGATGGTGTATTTATGAAAAAGATTCCCCCAAGGGGTAGATATATATCAGTGTATGTCTTGAATGTAGAAGTAGGATGCCCCCTCAATGGTTAGAGTGAAGAAATCAAGGATCTGGATGTCACTTCAGACACTCAAATAAGATCAAGTGAAGCATGGTAATGTAGATAAATCAACAAATAATAACATAGAACAAAAAATGTAAGTCTAGCATTGTAATATAAATGTAAATCATGGATGATGCATACAATTTAAATGTTTTTATATTTTTGAATGTTTTTTTTATTTTGGAATATTTTAATGTTTTTTTTGGTATTTTGAGATAAGCTATGTATAATCAATCATGAGGAGACTGTGTATAAGAAAAACTAAGAAACCGTGTATAAGTAATTTGAAATGAAGTTATATACAAACAAGACTAGGAAGAAATGATACTAATTGATGAGTCTCATGGGAGACTCCCTTTCATGGTGTCTTGTATCAAGGAGAGGAATCGCGTGTGTGTGAAGCATGATGTAAGGGCTAAGATTATGGCTCTAAAATATATGTATGATATAATTAATCTAAAATATCTAAAGTAGCAACTAATTTTTGGGTCCCCTTGTAACTTTGAGAAGTGGATGTAGATATGGAGCTCTTAAGTACCCATCTGGTAGTAGGAAAAGCTCTCTAAACATGTGCTCTATGTGTAGAGGTATATGACCTCAATGATACTACCCTAGGTGTGAACACTATAGTTGGAAGCTTTCCAAAATTCTAAAACTATGGTTATTATAAAAGAGACATCCATATAAGTGTATGAACTTACTAGTGTGGAGGTCTTGGTTATGTCTAAATTTGAATTAGAGGAAGAACTAAAACTAGTGGAGAAACTAAAAATGGTGGCAAAACTAAAATTGGTGACTACAACATAGTAGATATATCTAAAGTGAGGAGTGGTAACTCATATGGAACTCTACCAACTATAACAACCTAAATAGTGTGAATAAATTTCATGCATCTATGAACTATAGAAGGTACTGCTCAAAGTTTCTAAATCCATGGTCGACCAAGTAACATATCAAAAAATCATGCATTAGGAACAATAGTAAATGGTGTGGTCACATGTGTTGGACTAGCCTATAAATAAGGTACAATCTCACCCAATGAACTCTGTATGTGCCCATTGAAGTCATTGATAATTTTATCTATTAGTGCAATATCCTACTCTAAATATCCCAAATACTACAATAATGTAATCTCTGATAAAGAGTTCATGATAATTTGAATCATCCTCAACTATCTCTTGATCTGATAAGGAGATCAAAGGTCTAGATGAAACTCGAGAATTGTATACACCAATCATGTTTCTCAAAGGATGTAACTCAACTTAAATTACCCTATATGTATTTGGTGGAGGATGTGCATGATATGAATGATGAACACTTGATGTATCCCCTATCTCTTGTTTAGAATGTGATGGGGAAGGATCTAAGAATATTTTCAAAGATTTATCATGTGTTTGATTTGCCTAAGGAGGCTCAACTTAAGTGCCAAGATAAATGATGTTACCATATATCAAGTCCTATTTATTATGTTTTAAACTAATGCATTTGTTTGTTATATGGCTTGGTGCCCTATAAAAATCACAAAATGCATTCTGATCATCTCCCCATGGAAGAGGATTTATTAGATCAACTTCCTAAATAAGAGGGAAATATATTATATTACATTCCAAAAGCTATTGTAAAACTCTAGCTGGAGAAACTATAGATTGAAAAAAGCTCATCAAGGAGGTGAAAATAAAACCACTCATTGAGGGGGCTCTAAATCTACATTAACTATTGGTTGATTGTGACTCTTGCTATCATTGACCTTGACTTTATATGGGACTTTGTTTTTAATCTTGTTTGTTATTTATGATATAATTGTGTACTTGAGTTTGTCCATTGAAATTAGTTTGACTTCCCTTTCCTTCAGTGTATGACATAACTCAGTAAAGGAAGAGAGCCTTTTGAACATTATTGATTCATGAAAATTTGGTAGGAAACTCTATTTGAAGAGATCTTGTAACTCTTGATCAAGCATGGGGCTGGTCATCTTAGCCAAGATAGTCTTATATCAAAGAACATAATTTGTGAGATGCTCATTTGATCTTTGTTTCTATTGTGTAACTTGGGATTAGGAAACCTTATCACCAATGTTAATGTTACAATGACTAGGAACATGCTAACTAAAGGATTGAATACATTGAATGACTAATTCGATAGACTATAAAACCATTGTAAAGCACAATCTTTTAGACTTCATGCAAATATCTTGGTTAGTAACCCGTCATTTGTACATAGTCCAAGCATGTAGAGTGAGAAGCTCTCAAATGTGTCTCTGGATCACCCTTGCCATCATATAGAGTGATATTGGGTTAAACAAAACCTTGTGGCAAGGGTGTAAAAGCAATATGATGTGCCAATGGTGTATAAAGTAGAGCAAAAGAATCCAAAGCCTATTTAGGTCTGGAATCATCTTGATCAAGATATAACGCCTTGGATTAAAGAGATTTTATCTCTTGTAAAAGGGCTACCACAGTGGGAGACAAAGATGTAATAGTTGCAGATGGTGGTGGCATGGCATAGAGGTAGGTTGGGCTGCTATAGGGGGTTGTTGAGACATAGCTTCCCACATGGTGTCATTTACAACTGGATTTGATGAAGGAATAGAAGACTCAACTTGCTTAGCCTTTTTAATTTACATAATAGATTGTAATATAGGAGTATGATTTCAGGGCTATTCCTTGAGTCTTTCTAAAAAAATTTGTAGGATAAAATATTTATTAAGAACAACTTCATTATTAATAATAGGTAGAATTAGATCAAGAGTCAGATGTGGTGTATCATGAACATTAGTGTTTGTATCATTATTGTTATTCTTATACTATTCCTTTTTAAAGTTATCCTCATGGAAATTTGTGTAATATGGATGCGTAGGATATATAACATAAACCTAAGTTGGTTGTTTATCCATGGTATATGGTCAAGTTGAAGGAATCTAGGTGAATTCAAGAGGGTTGACACTAAATATTGCACTTTATCTTGAAAGAAGAGATGCAATGAGCTTAGGTGGCATAAGGAAAAAAAATTGAATAATGGAAGAAAATATTAAACAAATGTAATCTAAATAGTGAATTGGAATATGCATAAAAAGGATACGAAGCTCACAAACATGTAAGGTGATACCTCCAAAGTAGTGGGACCTAGTATATGCAGCTAGGGTTTGGATGTTTTTTAAATTACTATGGAATTTTAAAATTTGATGCTAATTTTTTATTTTAAATATGCAGGTAAAAAAATATTGGATAATGCTTGATTTGAAGAGACCTAGTGGATGCAACTATGGTTTGGATTTTTTTTAAATGACTATGTAATTTTAAAATTTAAAATGAATTTTTGATTTAGATAGGAAAGTAAAAAATTAGAAAATATTTCCAAAATTAGTAAGAAATTATTCTTAGGGGCTTTAGGGTTTTTGTGCAAAAAAGGACCTAGTAAATTTCAACTAGGGTTTGGAATAAATTATTTTAAAAAGTACTAAGGTAGAATATAAATGTAGGATTCTTATTTAAATTTTCAATAAAAAATAGAAAAATATTGGAAAAAACTAGAAGGAATTTTCCCTAGGGTTTTGAGCATTTTTATGTGCAAACAAAGTAAGTCAGGTTCACCAAATGATTCAATTTTTTTGAGAATATTGGTGTATTATTCTTATTTTAGTTAAAGGGTCTAAGTTAAATAAATAAATAAATAATATTGCAATAATTAAGATGTTATTTTTTATAATTTAATTGAAATTTAAACCTTTATATAAATATTAATATATGTGGATAAAATAATACTTAGTTGGAAATGGACTGAGACAACTGAGATAAAGTCTAGAATTCACTATGCAAGACTAGGATAGTGTCACAAATCAAGATCTGGCCTTCATTTTATGATAGGATAGGAGCACCAAAATAGGACACCCTAGCGTATAACACTATAGTCCTCTTCTACCATTATTATCTAGGAGACTTGATCTCTCTGGGTTTTGTTTGATGTGTCTATGTGAACTTGATTTTGAAATTTTGATTGATGAATGTCTATGAAACTCCCTGTAGAGATGATTTAGTCTTCAAACCCTAAACTCCATTGTAATTTGACAAAATTTTGGAAAGAGAGGGGGTTTGTGTGTGTAATATGAACTGAATGTGTATCCACATCCCTTGTGTGGGAATGCTACCTACATACCAATACTCCTAAAAAGGATTAAGCCAACTGTAATTCTCCCACTTGATGTAATTTATGCAGTAATGCATATGAATATGTAAAATGTTAAACTAGGTGTGCTTGAGGTGGCTAGGGACTGGTGTGAGGGTTTAAATAAGTTTGTAGTTGTATTAGATAGCTATATGTAGAGAATAGGGAAATATGTCTGAGTAGTATTTCTTGTATTCTTGATTTCCTTATGATATTTACCAACCCCTTTTAAATTAACTTTAAATGGGATTTTATAGGGATCTATTGGTCATGGGTCAAATGTATTCATGTTAGGCTAAAAAGAAGGAGGATAAGAACTAGAAGGAAATGCCCATTAGCTATAAAAATGTACTTAGATATGAGTGTGGGAAATGAACACCCTAAGGTTTGACACTATAGTCCAAGTTGGGAACTATTATCCTAAAGTAAAAAGACCCAAGGGGATGGAATAATCAATGGAAATGTTTCTTGGAGGAAGTGGAATTACTATTTGGAAGGTTATAGATGACTGGGAATTAGTGAAAAGGTGACTAGGAGGGTCATGAGAGAAAGCAATAGGGACCTATGGATTGGGTATCACCATCCACACTCAAGTTATGAATTTCACATTTTATATGACTACAAGTCTATTTTGAGATTTTAAGGTATTTTGAGATTATAAGGTTTCATGTTTGGATCCCATATGCTATGTTTAATCTTAAAAAAATGCACATTATTTTAAGAATGGGTATGAGGTTCTCCAATATGAAAATAATTGGTCTTAGGAGGAGTCTTATCCTTATCTCTATGTCACATCTATACCATTGTCTTTCCACCTTCATCACTACCACTTTACTATGTTTTCTCCCCTGTTTCATGTTTCCATCCTTATCACTCCATGTCCATTCCTCCTCCATCCACCCATCCTCCCTTTTAGGCTTAGATCATACTATCAATATTTGTACTCCATTGAATATTCAAGGAATGAATCCATGAAGTGTTGAGACCGTAGGGTCATGAACCTAATCAAAAGAGTGAAAAAAAGAGCTACAACCATTCATATAGTCTACTATAGCAAGACATTTGGAAGACATCATGAGACCATCCAAAGGTATGAGAGTTGAATTTATCCCAATAAATAGATGAATGATGACACATAAGTTATGATGAAAAAAATTCAAGTGACTTTAGGTCACCTTATTTTCTATCACAAACTTCAATAACACCTACATCCAATCTAAAACTACTATAGTAGAGTACTAAAGGGGCATGATAAAGGACTTTCAAAGGCAAATGTAGATGAAAAGGAGAAAGTTGGTGATGATTAATAAGAAATAATAAAATTACAAACAAATATGGTCTTAAGGACACTATCCCAGGAGGCACCTATATACCTTAAGTCCATACAATATGGTTACAAAGCTCAATCAACTAGTCACTGAGAAAATAATCACAACTTTTGGCCTTAAGTTTGATGAAAAGTGAAACACTATTCAAGGTAAGTAGTAAGAGTTTAAAAGTGGAACCACCACAAATATACCTCAAATATTCACCCCAATCACTACCCCATGCAGGATAGGATAAACTAAGACCTACAACCAAACTCCTAGAAGTTACTGTAGTAGGGTATATAATTGATATCATGAGGTTCATTCAAGGATAAGTAGATGAGAGAATGAAGGTTAGTGATGAAATCTAGGTAAGGGATAAATAATACATGTTCAAAATAATATTTCCAATGTATAATCCACCTTAAGTGGTACTCTTATATTGTCCTATCTGTACACAGAGTACACCCATCCTTGGTAATTGAGCACTTAGAGGACATTCAAAAGCTTTAAACTTAAGTTTAGATGAATATTGAAACATCATTATAGGTAGATAGTAAGATTTTCAAGGTTGGGTCAACTCCTATCCATCTCAAACCTCCACTTCAATAGCTATTTTAATAACAAAGCATCATCTATAGCCACTTTCCTTGGTTCAGATTTGATAAATAAAGGAAGGTTTAACATAGATGGTATTGGATGAGACTGTGGAGTCTCTTGTGGGGTTTAAGATTAAAAATTATTCTTAAAATTACCTAATACACATAATTATGAGACCCTTAAATCAATAATGAGGCATAACATAATATATTTGACACCTATAGTAACACAATGGCAATCCGTCAATCAATAGTTAAGGGTAAGCAAGAGGTTGTAGGAAGTAAGATTGAAGATACCATGTGTTATTAAAGCAAAGTTGAAAAGAGAAAAGTATAATGGAAATAATATCAATCACAAGGCCTAATTTATATTTCTAAATCTTAGACTAAATAACATATATACTAGTACATTTAGATACAACTATGTCTTCTCTCAGGTGTTGACTATGCTCAAAGAGATTTGTTGCCAAAGGATGTAGGTTAACATTGATTTGAGGAGGAGATGAAAGAGTATCATTCATGATATTATAGTAAATTAGATACCATTATAAACCTCCTCTTGGAAAACCTATAGTATTCTCATCGTCCACCTACAATTAGCTTGTGGGAGTAAAGAGGCTAAGTTGTAAAGGTTAGAAGTAACTATTGAGACAATAAAAAAAGAAATTAAACTTGTAGAGACTAGTATAAAGGTAAAAGTACTCATAGATACCCATGGAACCTTCATTTAGGATAACATATTACCACTTAGTCAAGAAAAAAATAAGGAACACTTATAGAATACCCCTACAAGGCAAATTTAATAATACAATTAAACAATTATTTCAATCATTGATTGGCCAAGTTAAGTGGAGGATTTTGGTTTTAAGTCCCATACATGTGCAATGTCTTAAACAAAAAAACAAGGGTCAATATGAGTATAAATTCATCCTATACAAGGATGAGACTTCATGAAAAGTAAAGTTACATATGATAAAGATAATGCACATGGTTTTATGCAAGTTCAGTCAACTTGCCCTAGGAGGGAATTTATATACTAAGGGGATGCTAAGTGAATTGGAATAGGGAATAAATCAAGGCGATAAGGAATATAAGAATATAATTAGTATTCTCAATATAATTTAATAGGTCTAAACTTAGGTAACTATTGACCACTTTGGTCCTACAGGCCAAAATCAATTTCCTTCTGAGCCAGTTCAAATTTGGTTTGCACAAGTCTTTCAGAAAAAAGATGGACCAGTTCACATAATGCAAGGCTTTTACAAAGATTCTTTGGACATTTTATCAAAATAAATTCACAAGGAAAGAGAACAAAACTTGAAGGCACATTTCCTTAAAGTTGGAAAAGGTGGTTCAATGTCGGGGTTCAACGGTATGATCTTTCCAAGAACTTTGAACTTTGAACCATTATTGGTTTAATCAGTTGGTTAAATAGGTTTGGTTCAAAGTGTTTAGTTTAATTAGTTGGTTCAACAGGTTGGTTCAATAGGTCATTTCAATGATACATCTAATTCACAAGGGAATTAAATGGATGTGATTCCTTGCAGAACACAAAGTATTGAACCATTGAACTCCAAAAATGGTTCAAGTTCAATCGAAGGGTTTAACGACAAAGACCCAAACAAAGAAAAGTCTAAAGTAAAGTGAAGATAAAGGAGTTTCTAAAGAGGTGAGGGGGCATGAACATTGTCTTCACAACAATAAAATAACTGTTGGTCTTTAAAATAATTGACAATCCCGAAGAGCCAAGGATTGATAGAAGACATCCCCAAGGGCCGAAAGGGCCAAGAAAAGACAAAAGCTAGGAAAATACAAAAGTTGAAGACTGAATTTAGTGACCCATCGAGAAATGAGCCCAAGGAGCCAAGCATAGATATGAATAAAATAGCCTAGGAGGCAAAAAGGAAGTGTCGGTAAAGGAGTTATTCTAGCAGTTGAAACAGTCCCCACCAAGTGGTCATCAAGGAGCACAAAAATTGAATGACATGCCCTATTTTTCCCTATTTTTCATTGATGAGAAAATAAACCACTTGAATTTCTTAAAGAATTTGTATTATTTGTAGACAAAGGGGCATGGCCCATGCTTTCACAATAATGCTTGAATGCTAAAGTCAAGACTGGAAACTAACACAACATGTTCTTTTAGTGACTTCCTCTTCCCAATATTTTCAATGTAGTATGGGCCACTTTTAAAAAATGGTGCCATTGCTTCCTCTCTCTACATATATTGTAAACTCTCATTTGAGAAAAGGATCTCTCATTTTTTATATGGTGTAGCCCTGCCAAAAGTTTCACCTTGAATCAATAAAAGTGTTTTACCTCTATCTAGTTGGATATATCTTTGAGTGTGCCTGAGTATTAACCTTGTGTCCAGTCATTGTTCCATGATGCTTTCATAGGCTTGATACTAGCATAATTGGTATAAACAAAGCACCATTCCTATAGGTAGCAAAAGAGCTGTATCTAAAGCATAGAGATAGGAGAGGGTTATCAGATAGTGTGTCTTCCTATAGCACCTATGGTAAAAACATCTTCAATGTGTCTTCATTAAGCCTTTTTATTAAGTTCCCTATAGTTTGGTCTTTCATAAAATAAAGTGTATGTATGTACTCTTATGGTTTGAAGTGTGAGCAAATGAGTAGATCAATTTTTTTGGGTGCATCACTGTCTTAAATTAGGTTCTGCTTCAGTAATCCTTCTCTCTTTTCACCCCACCTTTATATATATATATACATATATATATATATACATACATACATATATATATATATATATACATACATACACACACACACATATATATACACACACACACACACATATACATACATACATACATACATACATACACACATACATACATACATACATACATATATATATATATATATATATATTAGCAACAGTAGTGAAATAACCTAGGGATGCATCAAAGGGAGCTAGCCCTTATCTAGAGATTCTCCCCTTAATTTTTACAAATCCATAAGCAAGAGAGGAGTCTCCATTGTGCCATGTGGAAGAGAGAAGTGCAGCCTTCTCTCAAGGGTGAAATCCACAGTGTCAATAGTTTTTAGCATGCTTAGTGGGACAAGTTTTTATTCCAAAGAGTTGAAGAATTTTGGTGTGTTCTTCAACCAACCAACCTTTAGAGGCTTTTCATCAACACCAATGGCAACTCTGAGTTGAATCAATTGGTTAAGTAGTCTTGGTGCCATCAATAAATCATGTTTTTGTATGTATAATTCCATTGCTCAGAATCATGGACCTTGTTTTCCTTCATATAACTTTGATCAAGCTTAGGTTGTTCATGGAATCACCTCAAGAAGCTCTCCTAGTTTCCCTTCAATAGTAAGGGAAGTAACACTATAATTTAAGAAGCAAGTGATGGAGATAGATAGATTGGATGAGTAGTATAGATATCAGTAAGAGCTTTTGTACAAAGAGGAGTGTTTATTTAGGCAAACTTAGGTCTTGCAATCCATGAAGGAGGAAGTAGAAAAATCGAAGAGTCCATTCATTCAAGGTAGTCAGCCTTGTGTGCCCCCTCCTATTCTAAAGAAAGCCCCCTCTTGTGTACAAAATCCTTTCTACCAAATAGAACTTGCTCACTCTAGTTCATCTGATGCAATAACCACTTTTACTCTTAATCCCTTGCACCTAACTTTCCAACATCAAAGGGCATTAGAGAAACCTCTCATGGAGACTAACCTTCTCAATTTTTTAGATTGTGGACCCTCCTTTGAAGAGAATACCATGAACCAGCACATCTCTCTTCTATAAACTCTTCATGTACATCAACAGTCTCTCCCTAGTCTTCTTCAACCTCCTCAAGTCTTTCAACATGATGTCAAGATTCTAAGTTGGAGGAGAGAATACCATGAACCAGCTCAAGGGCTTGAAAATGATGACGGTGCTCTTACTCATGGTAATCCTCATGATCTCCAAGAAAGGCTCTTCTAAGAGAATTTAGCTAGGCAAATTGTAGAGTTAGAATCTAGAATGAGGTTCCTCAATTAAGGTGTGATGGATGGTTTAGACCAAATAGTAGATTCCATTTCTAAACATACCTCATCTACACTCCTTCAAGATAGCTATCAGGCCACATCTAATATAGATAAAGTGCTGGCCAAATGGAAGGAAGAGAATCATTCTATTCTAGCTCAAGGACTGCCTCTTCTTCCACATGAGTTTAACCATCAACCTTCCACTTAATCCCTTCTCAAGGAGGAACCTATTTTGCAGGAAGCAAGTGAAGAAGAGAGGATCCAATTTGCAACTACCCAAGAGGCTATCATGAGTGATGATGAAGATGAAATCATCATGGATGCTCCTTTTGAAGACATCATCAACAACAAAGAGGACACAGGTCATGCATACATGTAGATGTTCCAGCAATATGAATAGGAAAGTAAGCATGGTGAGCTCTCTTCCCCATTGTTTGATGAACTTCCTTGTCACTTTGATGAAGAAAATGACCATGCCAAGGAACCTGAGTTGGAGGAGAATTAGGAGGATGTCTTTGAACATCTAGAGACTCTGGTCTTTGAGCAAGAAAAGGAGAGGCCTGTATATCTTGAGGAAAGCTTTGAAGAAGAGAGCCTTGAACAAGAAGGTGATGTTTAATGGGATGAGCACTCAGTCTGTGATCTCATTTCAGACATCACAATAGTCATCCTTCTTCAAGAAAGCCATGATGAAGCAAAGGATTAGTTTGACAGGGTTTTCAATGATGTAGAAGGGGACAAGTCAGTCCACTATGCATATCAAAGGGTTTATGGTGATAAGCAATCAGCCATTGATTTCTTGGTGAAACACACTGGCATGCAGAACTAACAGGAGGCAAGCTTCCAATAATAAGAAGAATACATATATGTTGGAAGCATGTTTGACCCTGATTCATTTGGATACAAGCCAATCACGTTGGTAGGTAAGAAGAGCAAGTCACCAAGTCTCCATTCCATTCAGCCACTTGTTTGGCATCATAAGTTTTCTTGCCATGAAGGAGACTTAAATTTTTTTCCCTTTGATCTAGTAGTTTGTTTTCATTTTTTCTTTCCCTATTTTCCCTAAGTGTTGTTTGCACAGATAGTGTTTTTTAACCTTTATTGTGTGTGTTTTCCTTTGTGTTTGGGGTAAGAGATTCATGATTGATTCTTGGATCTCTTGAGGCTGTTGCTAACTTTTTCAAGCTACATTCTAACTCCATGCCCAATGGACTTTGAGGCTACTAGTTTCTAAGCATAGCAGGCATGCTTCCCATAAGAATCACCAATTTGTTGACCATTTTGGTCCTACAAGCCAAAATTGGTCTCCTTCTGAGCCAGTTCAAATTTGGTTTGCACAAGTCTTTCAGAAAAAAGATGGACCAGTTTAAAGAATGCAAAGCTTTTACACAGCTTCTTTGAACATTTTTTCAGAAGAAATTCAAAAAGAAAGATAATAAAACTTGAAGGCATGTTTCCTTAAAGTTGGAAAAGGTGGTTCAACGTCGGGGTTCAATGACATGATCTTTCCAAAAACTTTGAACTTTGAAATTTGAACCATTATTGGTTCAATCAGTTGGTTTAATCAGTTTGGTTTAATCAATTTGGTTCAACGAGTTGGTTCAATCGGTTGGTTCAATGGGTCATTTAAATGATACATCTAATTCACAAGGGAATTTAATGGATGTGACTCCTTGCAGAACACAAAGTGTTAAACCATTGAACTGTTGAACCATTAAATTCCAAAAATTGGTTTAAGTTCAATCAAAGGGTTCAACAACAAAGACCCAAACAAAGAAAAGTCTAAAGGAAAGTGAAGCTGAAGGAGTTGATAAAGAGGTGAGGGGGCGTGAATGTTAACTTTGTGGCAATGAAATAACCATTGGTCTTTAAAATAATTGACAAGCCCGAAGAGCCAAGGATTGATAGAAGACAACTCCAAGGGCCGAAAGGGCCAGGAAAAGACAAAATCTAGGAAAAGACAAAAGTCAAAGAGTGAACTCAGTGACCCGCTGAGAAAGGAGCCTGAGGAGCCAAGCACAGATATGGACAAAATAACCCAAGTGGCAAAGAGGGAAGTGTTGGTGGAGGAGTTATTCCAAAATTTGAAATAGTCTCTGCTAAGTGGTCATCAAGGAGCACGAACATTAAATGGCATGCCCTATTTTTCCCCATTTTGCATTGATGAGTAAACAAACCACGTGAATGTCTTGAAGAAGTGGTCTTGTTTGAAGACAAAGGGGTACGGCCCATGCTTTCACAATAATGTATGAATGCCAAAGTCAAGACTGGAAACTAACATAATATGTTATTTTAGTGACTTCCTCTTCCCAATAATTTCAATGTAGCATGGGCCACTTGTAAAAAAGGGTGCCATTTCTTCCTCTCTCTATATATCTTGTAAACTCTCATTTGAGAAAAGGATCTCTCATTTTTTGTATGGCGCACACCTGCCAAAATTTTCACCTTGAATCAATAAAAGTGTTTTACCTCTATTTGGTTGGATATATCTCTGAGTGTGCCTGAGTATTAACCTTGTGTCCAGTCATTGTTCCATGATGCTTTCATAGGGTTGATACCAACATACCTGGTATAGACAAAGCACCATTCCTACAAGTAGAAAAAGAGATGTATCTGAAGCATAGAGATAGGTGAGGGTTATCAGATAGTATGTCTTAATATAGCACTTGTGGGAAGTTCATCTTCTATGTGTCTTCATTAAGCCTTTCTGTTAAGTTCCCTGCATTTTGGTCTTTCATTAGATAAAAGTGTATGTATGTACTCTTATGGTTTGAGGTGTGAGGAAATGAGTATATCAAACTTTTTTGGTGCATCAACATCTTAGCTTAGGTTTTACTTCAGTAATCCTTCTCTCTTTTCACTCCCCCCTTTATATATATATATATATATATATATATATATATATATATATATATATATATATATATATATATATATATATATATATATATATAGTAGTGAAATAACCCAGGGATGCATTAAAGGGAGCTAGCCCTTATTTAGAGATTATCCCCTCAGTTTTGCCAAACCCACAGGCAAGAGAGGAGTCTCCATTATGTCACGTGGAATAGAGAATCCCAACCTTCTCTCAAGGGTGCAATCCATAGCATCAATAGTAACCATAGACTAAATGTCTAAAGATGTTTTAGGGTTAAATTAAGCCCTCAATCTCCAAACCCTCAAGAACATGCAAATCAAGTGCTTAGAGAGACTAAACACATCATAGAGTATAAAATGTGATGGAAAATATTGAATTTTGGATATAAGGAGAGTATGATGGTTTTTATCCATAAATTCACCCACAACGGGCTTAAACACTCAAGTTTCCATACAAAGTCATATGGTGGTAGGCAATATAAGGCAATTTAGAGCCACAATAGTCATCTAAGGGACTTATAGGCCTAATAAAGTGTTTAAAATTGGAATGGAGGATAATTTTGAGTATTAAATGGCATCCATATCATTTTATTGGTCAGAAAAATAGTGGGTATACCTACTATTTTATCTCAGACCAAGATAGATCTAGACAAACAGTTAGGGTGCTAGACAAATAAAATCAAGTGTTGAGAGGTATGCATGGTAAAATAGAATCCTTAGATGGTTTGAATTGATGAAACATGGTGAATATATACTAAATATTACTTAAAATGAGTCTCTCACTCACAAATACTATCAAATATCATGGAAGACAAGCCAAATAAGTAGGCTTTAGGCCTATTTATAGACCACATTATCACATCAAGCCTCTTCCAAACGTATAAAACTAGTTTTAAACTCAACTTTTGGGATATTAATATGATTGGGACATGATATATTAGTTTAAATATGGAGAAGAGTGTATAAGGATCAGATAAACCTCAAAAATTTGCTCGAAGTACTTGACCATGCACACTTGCAATTTGAGGTCTAACTTTAGAAGCTCACCCACTCCACCTCAAGAGGTTTTTGAGTAAAAGATCCTAGTAAATTTTAGGTACCCGTGTATAATTTTAATCCATGATAGATTTATTGATATTGGGATACCAAACTTTATGAATGAATTTTAAGAACATAGGCACTTAGAAATGGCATACAAACTACCTTAGGGTCATTTTTTGGCACTCATATCTTTGTCCATCCTTTGAATGGGAGTCCTAGAAATTCATGGAAGTTAGGTATGGATATTCCATATATATTCACGTATTTTGTTATGATATTGGATGTTAATACTATATAAACCATCCTTAAGACTCTTAAGTACTCCTAAACCTCCCTAAAACCTTAGGCAGACCCAATATGAGAAAACTTGGCATTTTAGAAACCTATCACCTTGAAATAACTTTTTAAACTTACAAAATTTAAAAATAAATAAGAGGTGATTCACCTAATGGTACTTGCCCATATGAACATCGTATGAGATCTTTAAAAATAAGACATTTTTTAGGGTTTTGAGCATAATCAAGGGGGGTTCAGATTTATTAGTGATTCTAATTATTGGAATTTAAGACTTAATACATCCTCCAAAAGCATAATATGGTCAAATATTGAAATATATATGTCTTTTCAAGTACACCCAAAACTGCTAGTCTACCAGTGTATGAGGAGTGAACTAGTTAGATTAAAAAAGTGGAGTTTTAAGTTTCTAATTCATTCCTAAGCATATGATAAGGTTTGAGATTTTGTTTCAAACTTTAATCACAATAATAAATAGTTTTTAAAACTCTTTTGTAGGTTCCATGGAGGTCAGTACATCAATACTTAGGCAATTAGGCCTAATAGGCTTAATTAGCCTATGTTGTCCTTAAAGAGAGCCAAGTTGGCATTAAAAGGGAAATATAATGAGTTAATATAGGGAAATTACATTGGTAAATAATCATTAAAGGGAATTAAATGAATATTACATACATATAATGGGATATCAAGATACTTTATTTGACCTTGCCAAATTTTTCAAAAGGAGTACAGGCTACTACATGATCATGGTGGCCTAATTGATGATTGTAACCACCATAAGGAAGCATAATAGGATATTATAAGCATGTTTAGGCCTTTTATAGAGTGTAACTAAATTTTACTCATCCTACCTTACCTATTTTCTAATGCCAACATCTTATTTAGGAGCATTCAAGAAGGTCTAATGCATATACCAGCTAGAGATGATGTTTATAACTATTGTTATTATTTTCGGTTGAATGTGGTCATTATTGACCCCTATCCACTATTATAAATGGAATTCACCTCCTTATCTCATCTAATTATTCTATATATTTAGGATTTTAAGCCTTAGTTTGTATCCCTTAGGATGGTATGAGGATACTCTACCATAATTTGTACTTTTTTTCATTTATTTGGATTTAATAACAATTTTTTTAGATCTTTAATGGTGATATCCTAGTGTGTTTATAATTTTTGATATGTAAAAATTAATATTTTATTTTCCTTTTAGGTCCTTATTAATCTAGGTGTCAAAAAAGTGTCTTATACAGGTCATGTGGAGTGTATAAGGATAGATAATGGAGTCTTGAAGTGTATCATGGCTAGTGAGATCTTCTAATAGACCTACTAGTCATAAACTTGTTGTTGCATCCATATAGTATAACTTCTATATGAAACACTTGTGTATATGAATCATGAAGGTGATTGTTTGGTTTGATTAGTCCATTAGTATGTTGAGAATGTAAGATTATGATTATGAATGGATAATTGAATTCATGGTGCATCACTGCATGTTAGTGTAGGTTTAATTCATACATTTTCTATAACATTTTCATCCCAACCTATTTATTTCTTATAATATCACTAAAGAGAGAAAATCAAGGGATCTATACCCTTAAAATCTAAAGGTCTGACCCAACATTAGGTAACCCATAGCCTAGGATCACTCCCATGTTAGGCTAGGTTTGGGGATCAGGACATGAACACTCCTATCATCAGTAAGGGTGTAAGCTAGAGTCTCTAACAAATACTTAGGCCAATCATTAGGATATTTTTAATTTTAAAATTAGATGACTTTAGGGCACTAGACACTTGTGTTAGGTTAAGACACTAATGTCGATGTTAGTGTCAAGGGAATAAGAAAGTAGATATAGGTTTATAACATACAAAGATGGAAGATAAGTATGTTTTAAGCATTATGGAAAATATACAAGTCCTGGGTCATAATCATAAGAATTTTTAGACTAAGAGATATTCTAGAAGGTACAAGATAGAGCAAATTCAAGACTTATAAAGTGGGAAAGGTCCAGAAATAAGAGGACAACCATGGTCTGAGTTTGCCAAGTGTACAAGACTAATGTGCTATATAATCCATAAATATCATCTAAATTTATGTATTATTATGTTTGTCTTAGATGACTCTATAAATAATATTATGTATTGAATGAACTTTAGAAGAATATGGAAATATTGATAACCTATTTTTATATTCTTATATATTATTTCTTGGGAATCATAACTATAATTTGAGCATGCATTAGATATTAATATGCAATTGATACTACTTATATTTGGATAAAAATTATATAGTTGGTTTCATTATTATTTAAATTATGTATTCATGTCATCAAAATTTTGTGATCATGTGTATCTAACTCAAACACCTATTGTTCCTAGACCATTTGTTTAGTTCTTTCATAAATTAATAGAGATTTTTTTTGGGATTGCTTGCATTTTAATGCTTGATGAGAACTATAATATATTTTTTTCATTTAAAGCATAAAACATGTCATCTTGATTTCATATTATATTTAAGTGTAACATTATATAACAAGATTATTACTATGGAAATAAGAGGGTCCATTGTGTTAAAAAAAATCCCCATGAATTACATTTCTCTTAAATTATTTGAGTTTTCTTGTCTATATTTCTATTTTTTTCATACATTTATTTCAGGCCATCTCAAACTACAACCTATAAAAATATATTAATAGTATTTTCAAAAAAATTATTCAAATTGTTTTGCTGAGTCTCCATAAATATTTCCAAATATTGCATCATGGCACACATTAGGAATGAGCTACAAAACTCTTATTTGAAGCCTCCACATTTGGCATAATCTAGAATGATTAAAGTAAATTATAGTATATTGTAAATAGACTTATGTTGTCCATATCTTACCAAGGATGATAAATTGCATTTTTTCCAGAAAATCTTGTCAAGAAATATGAATTTCATGTTATTTAGTGGGAATTTAATTAAAATTAATTATCCAATCAGCATGTAAAACATTTTTACTGAATATTTTCATGTTATATTTATTGGAATATAATATTAAAAATGTTTGTTTTCTTTTAAAAAATTGTGAACATTTCAAAGGAGGCACTAAAATCAAATTCCAAAAAATATAATATAATTCGTTTTAGGCTTGGATGACTTATTGTTTATTGCATAAAAAATAAGACATATGCAAATATATGTTTATAGAATAAAAAAATATTTTATAATATAGAATATGTCATACTACATTTGAGAACATTCCAAATAAATTTTGAAGGTGGCAAGTGCAATATTTTTCTCATGTTGGCTTTTGGTCAATGATAGAGGAAAATCACTTGAGGCTAACCCTACAAGCCATGAATTACATAACTTTAATAATCATGTTCATTTGGAGGGAAAAATATTCCAATCCCTTCAATATAAATATAAACAAATTGGTTGAGGTTATTCTTAAATGGACTTTTGGAGATGATTTTTCATTTGCCAACATAGTGTTCATTGATTGTAATTTTCATAATTGTTTGGTTATAGGACAAAAATTTAAAATGAGTTATGTTCCTTTAAATATATATATTATAAATGAAATCCAAAAACATGAGAAGGATTGCAAAATAAAAATTACATCAACCATATTGGGAGAAAGCATAAAATAACAACCAACAATTGTACAACATTGTTTAGAAAAGTTAGATAATGAAAAAATAGTTATAACTTCGTTAAATGTTTCTTTAAAGTGTTTTGATTGATTATAAATTATAATTTTAATAACATTATCAACAATTTCATCCAAATAAATTTCAAAATATTTTAAATGTAGTCCAATTTATTTCAATTTTATGGATTTAAATTAGAAATAAATTGGTCTTGTTTCATGTAGTTTATTTATAATGAACCTATTTTTTCTCAAATATTTTGGTTGAGATTAAAATATTTATAGCCCATGTTGATTTAAATTATTAAAAAAAATCTAAATTTAGTTGGAAATAATTTGGAGAATTAAAAAATAGATTTCTTTGATATTTATTTATATAAATCCAACTTATATATGATAAAATACAATCCAAAGCATTTTTATTATTTCAAATATGTCCAATTTATTTTAAATATAGTTTAGTTCATTTTTTAATATAATAATTTTATTTCAAATATATGGATTTTGCATCAAAAATATGTTGGCCTCATTCTAAATTCATTTAATGTGTGCACTTTATTTATAATGAACCTAATTTATTTAAAATATTCTAATTGAACTTAATCTATTTATAAGGTTATATTAGTCTAAATTATTAAAAAAAACCTTGGAAATAATTTGGACTAATTACAAATATATTAGATGGATGTGGTTTTTTTGTAATAATTCTAACTAATTTTTGATAGATTCCAATTTATTTATGATAGTTTTTCAATAATTGTACCATTAATGTGTCTATATTTTTTATATGTGCCTTCAAATTAGAATCATCATTCACTATCTCACTATCATCAAAGGTGATCATAAGAAATACTTGGAAATTTAGAATATTGTACCATAACTCCATCTAATGGATGATCATATGACTCAGAAGGTGGGTGTGAATTATAAGTATGATGCATTGCTAAATTATCCTTATTTATCTTATGATTTGGGAATGGCTCACTAAAACTATTAACCTTAGTATTTTCATTTTGTTGAGGCTTGGTTTTCTATATGAAAGTACTTAGTTGGATGGCAGTGTTATAAATAAGATCCTGAATGTGGTGTTTGATCTTGAAAAATCTATTGGTAGAGTGACCATTACATCTTTGGTATTCACAATATGCATTGCTATTAAATGATTTAATTAAATGTATACTCATGTTAACCTCTAGTGGTGGAGATAAAGTAATGAGATTGCACTCAAGTAACTTTTGTATCAATTTATGAGATAGTTCAACACACACACACACACACACACACACACAAAATTACCTTTTTAGTTGATCTAATAGAACAAGCTTATTGAAAGGTTGAGATATAACATTGTCTGTGATATTTTCATCATATGTTGTCTTAACTTTGTAAGATGATTTAATTTTAAACTTCATTGTGGAAGTTTAAGTAGATGTAGGTGCATAATTTATCTTATTCAAAATGATAAGTTTTACTTCTCTTTCTCTTTTTGTATGACAAAATTCCTCAAATGATATGAATTTATTAAAAATGATTGGTTAATTCAAAGTTTAAGTGAAATTTGTTTGAATATGAATTATAATTCATTATATTCCAAGGTATTAGTCATTTTATAAATAAATTTCTTGTAAATGAAATATATAATCACTAATAGGCTCATTAGTTCCTTGCATAAGTTTATAATTTTTCACATAATAGATTTTTTTGTTAATGTTGGTATAAAAATGTTTGAGAAATTGATCTACCAATGGATTGAATGATTTGATTAATTATATAGGTAAATCATATAACAAAACCAAGGAATGATAATTTAGGCTTCTGGGAAACAACTTAGGTAGCAAATTGTCATTGAAAGCAGAGTTTAGACATGCCATATGAAAAGATCGAAGGTGTTATTCTTGATCTATTTTACCTTCATATAGCAAAATGTCAGGAGCTAAAAATTATATAGGTAAAAGGATATGATGTAATCTTAGGTTCTAACATATTATGAAGTAAAGCTTATGATTCCATTGATTGGCTAGCTTTTGGTATACCTTGATCTAATTGTAACATCTTAGCATGTAAAACTGAAATAATTTACACAAGGAATTGTGTAGTGGGAAAGGAAGGTGATGTATTATGTGTAGTTACGCATGGGAATATATATATATATATATATATATATATATATATATATATATATATATATATATATATATATATATATATATATATATATATATATATATATATATATATATATATATATATATATTCCCATGCGTAACTACACATAATACATCACCTTCCTTTCCCACTACACAATTCCTTGTGTAAATTATTTCAGTTTTACATGCTAAGATGTTACAATTAGATCAAGGTATACCAAAAGCTAGCCCCAAATCTGACCCCAAATCCAAAGGTGCAAATTTAATGATAGTGTCAATAAAAACACTAATAATAGTATTTAAAATGAAAAAAATTGGTTCTTGTTGTACATTGAACATTGAATGTATAAATTCTTCTTCTTGGTGTGTAATTTTAGAATCTAAGAGTAATTTAATTATTTTGGGTATATCTTGTGGAATTTGATGAAGTTATACTCAAAATATATATAAAAATTATACTTATTCATGATATATCCATTGAATCCATTAGGATAAGTCCTATCTGAGCCTTTGTGATTATATTTTTCATTATGGTTATCTTGATTAACTTGTTCATTGTGATTATCTTCATGAATTTTTCCTTGAGAAATTAGTTCATCAAAAGACAAGAAACCATTTTTTGCATTAGATTCCATTTTAACAATGGTAAAAAGGATTTGAGTATGCTCAATATGGGCCCCACATACCCTATCACTATGCCTTATATGGATAAGGGAGGTAGGAATTTTAGATGAAATAGAAGAATAACATGGAAAAATATATTGTAAACAATACCTGGAAATAAAATGATATAAAAAGAAGGATTTTTTTAATGTTTGGAGATTAGTGAATTCCAGTGAAATACAAGGTCAAAAGAAAGTGTTTTTAGTGCCATCTATCAAATTTCAGATAAAAATAAAGTGATTTAGCATTGTATTTTTTAAATCCAAGGTCAAAAGAAAAATATTTTAGTGAAATATTAAATCAAAGTTAAAAAAATAAAATTGTTTTAATGATAGAATCTTAGGAATTTATATAAATCTTAAGACAATTTTTTTTAAGAAATGCTCAAATAAAATGTATGGGTTAATCAACATATTTGTGTCATAATTAATATTTAATTTGTGTATTAACTCTAATTAACATAAAATATATTGAAGGGTAAAAAATGTTGTAAAATAGTTTTCAACTAGTAAAATGAAAGTAAAGAACTAAAATGAAAAAAGATCGAATGAATGAAATTAACTAAATATGAATATAAAAAAGAGAAAAAAAAATACTTAGATTATTAATACATGTATTTTGACTATGCATGATTAAACTATGACTATAATTGACCAAATAAGACCTAACAATGCACATGCAACTAAAACATGACTATCATCATTATGGGTCAGCAACAACTAGAAATAGTTAAGACTGATTATTATTGCTATCCTTTGTTGGTCATCTTGACCTATGTAAAAATAATAAATTATTGATAAAATCACATGTATCTAATTTAAATATGCATAAATGAATAATTTTGACCTTTGGTTGTGAATAGAAGATTTGTAATTGACCTCTTCAAGGTTGAAACCCTACTAGGGTTTGTGATAGCTAAAAACATGGAAAATGAGAGGGGAAGTGTAATGGGTTAATCTAACCCGAATAAACCTTGTGATGAATAAACACTTCATATATATCCATAGTATAATGAATATGGAATCAATCCCATGTATTTATCCCACCTAGAGTGAAAGTGAAATTTGTGATATTTTGACTACATGTATGTTGATAAATATTTTCTTGAATTGGATAGAGTAAGCTTATGTAGACACTAAATATAAATTATATAACACCTTAGTATTGTATATGTGGTAAGTAATTATCATGGATGTACCCTTTAGTTCTTAATACTTTATTGCTATTGAAAGGATCATATATACTATCTCTTGTTCCTATTTCTTATCTCTTAATTTGATCAAATGTTATTATGATGACCAAGCCTTTTATACTAATCAAAATTTTATAAAATTGGTTATTATCATCTACAAGTTATGTATTGTACATGTTTTCCAACTTTTTAGATACTTGTGTCCCAGTTGATGCCTACATTAATGATTATGTCTTATGCCAAACTAAGTGTCCAGTGCCCTAAATTTATCAAATTTTCAAATGAAACATATCCATATGTTTGACCTAAGTTATTTTAAATGAAATATTTACAAAATGGATTGGTATATATAAAATATCAACCCTCATTAATTCCTCACCTAGCACAAACCTAACAACTCATAAGGCCACTTACCTAAAGTACCCAATCAAGTATTCAAATGAGAAAAGATTCCATATTCTCTCTTATTTAAATATAAATCATAGGGATAACCCATATATAGGTATGAAGTACCAAAGGATCAAACCACAAGCCATATTTACCAAGTTACAAGCTAGGTCACTCTATGCACTTGATTATCACACATTCCATCCTTATGTACATATAATCCAACATGTAGAGGAAAACTACATAATTCAAGGGCCATCTTCATAGTATTGGATATGTAGGTGATGCCCATTAATATAGGGGTCCTTGGGGCAAATTGACAATTGTTTCCATTAATCCATTTTTATAATGTTCGTTCATTATGTGACAAAGCTAGGGTTTGATCATTTAAAAAAGAGTGATAGACTATGCATGAGATTTGAACACACTAGGGTAAAGGAAACATAAAACCCATAAGTTTTTAGGTGGTCACACCCAAATATAGTGGATAGTATATATTAGACACCTACATCCAAGTCAGATAATAGTGTTGACATAACCATTTCAATGTAACATTAGTGTCTAAGGTTAAAGAATGCAAATTTACATAATCTAATGACTGTTCTAGGATCCCAATCTAGTCCACTTTCAACCTATTTTAGCACAAATCTACATGCACATAGTAAAATAGCTAAGTACTCTTTTTTTTCAATTCATTGCAATATCAATCAATAGTTTTAATTTCCATTTTAACATATCTCAATATTATGAATTCATAATATTGTTTATCTAGGTGTAGACACTATAAATTTACATCATTTTATTACAAATAAATGTGTCTTTCCCTTTCATTACCTTTCTTATGCTAGTTAATATAGTTTTACTATTTACCATCTAAATATTGTGTAAATAATCTAATTAATTACCATTTTACTTAGGTAACTAGGTAACCACCCCTAAATCCTACTTAAATATCTTGAAGCCTAATAAGGGTAATTTTTTTTAACTTTCCCAACAACCTCATCATACCCTAGCCTTTTTAAAATCAATTTAAACTACATTTTTATCTGAGATCTTGAGTTTTTAGAACCAACAACTCAAACTTACACAAAATCGGTATTGTTTTCCACGATCATCACCGATATTGTTATGATCGATATTGATTTATATCTAGGCCAACCTCAAGTTAAAGATCCTAATTTTTTCACACCAAAACACTGATGAAATTCCCATTGATCACTATGTAATAATTCCATCCCAATTTCATTTTACCCATATTCTGCCCAAAGCCAACCAGATTCTTGTCAATGAGGTATTTCTCTGTAACACTAAAAGTTTTTGTAGAGGTAAGTACATTATGTATTTGATTAGTTTGAGATTATTGTATTTTTATTATATGTCCTATTTTATATCATAAATCTATTTAGATAAAATAGTGACTTGTTTAAGAAACTTTTTGGATCTATTAAATCCCTTCTTAGGCTGCATCATGAGTCTTCCAGCACCCAGTTTAAAGATTGAACCTAATTATTTATAGATCAACATCAATTACCTGATTGATACTAATTCTGAGATAATCAAAATCAATCCCTATGTTTTCATTTATGTCAACATCTTGAGACTAGATTAGCAATCATAAATATTTCTAGTTTACATTTTTAAGTCCTAAAATCATGCATTCTTGTATATAGATGACCTTCCTAGTGTTATACATGATGTGGTTTAGATTCATGACTTACCCATAGTTATCTATCCCTTATTATTGATCAAAGTGAAATATATTTTGAGTTAGGACTTTATGTGATTATCTTTGACCCAACTTTATAAGCCATCACTGAGAAACTAGAAACAATCTAAGAACAAGAGGACTTAGCCATAGCATATTAGAATGAATGTTTTGATAATATTGATGTAATAAATGGATTTGTTTCATTTTAGTTTCATGATCTCATCACATGCTTTATTTTAATTTATCTTATTTTATTATCTTCTTGATTGTATAAATAATGGATTGACATCCTTATAAGAAACTATACCACTTCTTAGAATTGATCTTATATCAGGTATTCCACCCATCTCTATTATTAATCAATCTATTCCAAGTTATCCTTTTATGCAGGTAGTCCTTCCTAGCCAAAAAAGATCTCCCACCTTGTTAGATCAACGGAGTGTATTCCCATCACAAGTATTCCTCTTTCAAAACATAGTATCATTTCAATTTTTAGTAATTCATTTTTATTAAGAAAATGAATCAAAAAAATACTAAAACATTATATCATGCTCAATGGGGCTAAGGTCTCATTGTTTTAATTATTTTCATTGTGAAAATGTTCACTAGTTGCATCTTTCCTGATCTTTTTGCCTTCATTCAAAAGAAGAAAATCTAAAAGTTCTTATTTTTCCTTTTGAGGTTTAAAAATAATTGCATTCATCCTCTGTGTTCTTAGTTAATTCACATAAATTAATATAGGTAGATCAATATATCATAGTAATCATAGTTTCTCACACACAACCAAAACCACATAATATGAAAATAAGAATTTGAAACATTTTCCTACCTAAGGTGGACCCACTTGGATTTCATCACCAAAAGGAAAAATGACTCATCGTATCGATAGAGTATAATTTTTTTTGTCAAGAATTATAAATTTTAAGCACCCAAGACCCTTATTACTCTTGTGTTTGAAGTGAGGGGGTAGGCCCCAATACCAAGCCATGCTTTTTCTTCCAAATAGGAATCAAGCCTTAACATACCTTTATATATATAGAGGTTCACATCCTTAAAAATAAACCCAAAACCATATTTATATTATCATTTTTTGGTACCCTTGTTGACCTTTTCCTTTATCACACTCTAAATTTAATTTCTTAAAAAAGTAAAATCTATAAAATATGTTTGTAGTGTATGTGATTTTTTCCACTAAAATGAGATAATCAAAAGACTATTGTGTGATATTTTCCTTTTATTTATTAATTTATATTTAGTGAAAAATGGTTTTAATGCAATAGTAATCTCTAAAATAAATTGAATCCCCAACCTCATCCTTGTACATGGAAAACACCCTGAGTCTTCCTACCTCTCTCAAGTCTATAGGAGAGGGTATTCCCCAGTACTATACTTAGGAATATCTTTAATTCTCTAGAATATTTGATAGTAATCCAATTTCCCTTTACCCTTACCTTAGTACTTGAGCCATTTTTATTCCACTTTCCCCTCGTACATAGTCTTATGGGAATGTTTTTGGCATACCCCTAGAGGGACCTAAAAGAATCACTACATCCATGGTTTCCTCTCTCAACAATCCTCCCCTAATAGGTTATGATATTAAAACTATTTAACCTTTAAACAATCCACCCCCAATAATATCTAATAGTCCATCAATGACTAGTACCCAAGCCCAAAATGTTACCACACCTCAACTTACATTTACTCCACCTCCTACCAAAACAAATTAGAACCTAGTGATTTAAATCCCTATAACTCTCCCACCCATCCAAAATAAAATAGCTTCAAATCCCCAAAATCAACCTTTATAAAAGGCTCCATTAAATCAACCTCTTCAATAATACATCCTATTGAATAATAAATGCATAGCTCCTTATCAATCTCTTGAATCCAATTATATACCCTTGTAATCCCCATAGTATATGGTGACATCCCAACTGATTGTGACCACTTTTATTAGTTACCCCTTGTCACAACGTTTTTTTACTCCATTTTATACCCATCAACATCTATAATAAAATGTCTTCGGGGTATTCCTCAATTTAATACCTAGCTTGACTTTATGAACATTTTTATTAATAATATGGTAAATCTAGAAGCCTTTGCCTCTAGGCAAATAAAATATTCTCACTTATAGGTAAATCTACAATGAACCCATTAATACAAATATCCCTATTAGGCCATATCCCTTGCAATGGTAACTTTCAAAATTCATGAAATTCTAAAACATAGAATTTCCTTAAAAACATATTAGAGTGTTTAGACATACTTGTTATCTCATAGCCCATGACAATGTTCTTCTCCTAAGAACATTTCCCATGTTGCTAAATGGACCAACTTTAGACTGTTATAATTCTATCCCTCAACATTCCATATTCTCTTTTGGGAAACTAGCCCAAATCTATTTAGAACACTTTTCCATTCACATCATAATAATAGTGACCATAACTGACCTTTATACCATTAGAAAATTTGATAATGAATCTATCACCAATTTCATGGCTAGATGGTGAAGTCTTATAAACTAACTTACTTTTTCCCTCCCTCAAATATAGATAATAAAATTATTTCCAAGATCATACACTAAGCGTATCTCATCAATGTTATGGGTTCAATCCTTCAATACTTTTGATGAGGCCTTTTCTATGGCCCTTAAGTTAGAACTCTAAGATTTAAAAGAAGGGAAGGTGAATTTATGTAATAATAAATTCAAACCCAATGTTTCCAACTATTTTTCACTTTTCTACATTCAAAAGGAATAAGAAACTAAGATTAAGGGGTCAGGGGTTAGATGATACCCGGATGAAGATTGCGCACCGTTATCTAGATGACTGAAGGAGCTCCTCTTTGGCTGTGGAGGATGACACCTGTAGAAGAAAGAGACTCAAACACAGAGATTGTTAGATAGACATATGCTGGACTGCCAAGCAAAGCTTAGTCCTGGAAGTGCAAGGACTTCCTAGAGGGATGACAGTCCACTAGTTGATAAAAGAATGTCAAATAAAAGAGAAATGATGAAAGACTGAACAAAAGAAATAGAGATAATGCATACCTATATTTTTCTATTGGTCTGTCACAGTCACTGACGCTAGTTAGTCTGTCGACGTTGGTTGATTAAGGTTGCCGACATTGGTCGGTTTACCGACGTCAGTGGGGGTAATGGGCCTGGAGGCCGATGTCAGTCAGGGCAATGGCCTTGGATGGGTTCTAGACAGGTCTCTGGTCGACATATGGGTCTGGAAGGAGTCCAGGTCTATGTAGTGTGGTAAGACAGTAGACAGGGTCTTTAGGAGGGACAAAGGTAGGGGATATGTTGTCAGAAAAGGGGTAAGGGTAGGAGAAAGGCCTCTCAACCTTTCAGGACTAGTCTGGTTGATAGCTGGGCCTAGTCTGGTCTACATTACTTAGAAATAGTAGAATAGAGACTAGTTACCAGTGCTTTTCAAAATACTAAAATAAAAGAATAGAAGAAATACTTATCTCTTACTTGGAGCAGAGCTAGAGGTATTTGAAATGCTTGTACCTATTGTGTCTGTAGCTAGAAGAGCATTTAGTTGAAGTCTGATGATTGATCTCAGAGAGTTCCTGTTGATGTCTAGGTCTGAGAGCCGAGAGAGGAAGAGAGTCTGAGATAGAATTCACGTTCACAGTCTGTGATTGATTGATTCAACATCCCAGGGGGAAGAGAATTCACCTTCGAGTTGTTTTAAGAGATCGACGTCAGCGATCTCACCAGTGTCAGTCGACTAGTAACTGACGTTGGCGGCTAGAAGATGGGAAAAAGGCTATTTTTAGCCTTTTGCCCGTTCCTCCGTCTGTTGGGTTCAGTGGATGTGGTAAAATGGTCGAAGGTAGGTTTAATAAGTGTGAGAGGTTAGAAATAGGTCATAAATTGGTCATAGGGTGATGGGAGGCATCCAAGGCAGGGTGAGGTGTCATGGGTGATGTGTCAAGGGAGGTGTTATTAATTTAAAATAAGTTATTATTTTAAATTAATAAGTGTGTGGGTTAGAAATGTGTTAGAAGTGGACCAAGGGGACCAAGGGGGAGTCGACCAAGGAGTAGACACAATTTTGGTGTCTACATTTGCCCCTTTTTGTCTTGTTGGTTGTTCTAACAACTTGTAAGACAAAAATAGGAGTAAGTTACCCTAGGTATGGGATGAGGTAGTTTTTGTCTTGTTGGTTGTTCTAATGAACAGCAAGACAAAAATGAATGTTGGTTACCCTAATTATGAGATGAGGTATTCCCCCTCAAAGTGGGAGTCGAGAAAAGGGAACCTGAAATCAGGTGTCAATTTGATAGATAGTGGATGAGTATGGTGAAGGTTGAGTGTGAACGCTACAATAGTTGAGATTACGTGCATACCACTTCACGATATGGTCAGGTGAAATTATTGCAGGTCAGGGTCAAGGAGTGCCAAAATTGAAATAATCAGGCCCCAACATTTAGTCATAGCTGATTGGGTTATTTGATCCAGGCTGTAGCTCCAATGGTCATCATGTTCCAAGTATCCCAGGCTCAGGAAGTGCTCTTGGGAAACATAAAAATGTCACAAGTAGTGGGGATCAACTTGCTCACGATCCAATACTTGTGAGGGTCATAATGCGGTGTGTAGACAATTTTGCTAACCATTCATGAGATAGCATACATGCAATCAAAACAACTAAGGCAAAGTTGTCTCGATGTGGTCATGGTTAGAGGAGATAGTCACGATCTCCATGGTCATTGGTTGAGTCGGGTCGATAGATAGTTGGTCCATTAGATGGATGGATGAAGGAATGGTCGAGCTAACCTTAGAAGACCCCATGTCAACTAAGTGCTACCTACATAGCCCTTGTTAGAAGGGCCTTAGGCCAATGTAGTTCTCCCTAAAAGGGAGGAAAAGGGTCGGTTATGGATGTGGGCTAGACTAGGTTAAGTCATGGTCGAAGGGTTAAATGGTTTGTCCATCAGGTAGATGAACAAATAGATGTGGCCAAGCTAACCCTAGAAGATGTCATGTCATCTAAGTGATACCTACATAGCCCTTGTGTTGAGGGCCTCAGACCAATGTAGTTCAGACTGGTTGATAGGTTGGTTTGGTTAGGGTAAGCCATGGTTAAAGGTAATATGGTTTATCCATCAGATAGACAAATAAATAGATGTGGCTGAGCTAACCCCAGAAGATGTCATGTCATCTGAGTGCTACCTACATAGCCCATGTTTGAAGGGTCTCAGACCAATTTAGTTTAGACTAGTTGATAGGTTGGTTTGGTCAGGTTAAGCCATGGTTAAAGGTAATATAGTTTGTCCATCAGATAGACGAACAAATGGATGTGGCTGAACTAACCCCAAAAGACGTCATGTCATCTGAGTGCTACCTACATAGCCCTTGTGTTGAGGGGCCTCAGACCAATGTAGTTCAGATGAAGAGTCAAAATGGTTGATGATTGGTTTTGGTCATGGTTAAAGGTAATATGGTTTTTCCATCAGATATATGAACAAATGGATATGGCCGAGCTAACCCCAGAAGATGTCATGTCATTTGAGTGCTGCCTACATAGCCCCTATTGGAAGGGCCTCAAACCAATGTAGTTTAGATGAAGAGTCAAAGTGATTGATGATTGGTTTTGGTCATGTTAATGACATGGTTAAAGATAAAATGGTTTGTCCATCAGGTAGATGAACAAACGGATGTGGCTGAGCTAACCACAGAAGATGTCATGTCATCTAAGTGCTGCCTACATAGCCCCTATTGGAAGGGCCTCAGACCAATGTAGTTTAGAAGAAGGGTCAAAGTGGTTGATGATTGGTTTTGGTCATGGTTAAATGATGAGGGTAAGATGATGTTATAGCCTTTTCCATATTGGGTGATGGTGTATTCTGTAACATTGGTTGAGGTTTTTCATCCCTAGAAATTTTCCATATTGGTGATGGTGTATGCTAAAAATGAAATGAGTCTATTTATGCTTCAGCAAGTAATGGTTTATGCTTAACATAAATTGTGTCTAGTTGATAGTTTCCATGTGTATTGTTTTCCATAGAAACTATGTGAAATGGACTATGCCATGTTAGTGGTCTGAAAATGCTTGGTTTGATTTGATTGGGTCTAGAAAATGATTTGGTTGAATTGTTTGTGACCAAGATGTAAAAGAAGTGAAAGGTGCATTGCTCTTTCATTGACAAGGACCATAATGATGGCATGGATAAGGGTTTTTGGAAATAAAATCCCCGTTCATGCATTACGTCGTTGACCATTGATTGTGTTAGAGTACTCAAATCACTTGATGTTAAGTGAGCTCAAAATCCCTTGAGTATGTTGGGGTGATAGGTTTGATTATGTGAGATGGAAGGATAGGGTAACCCTTTGTAGCAGGGATAACTTTGCCCCTTTTATAGGTGACCCTGAGAATGACTATAGACAAGTCCATGACTTTATAGTTTGTCAGTAATTTTTTTTGGTAGACTAATCGATGTAGGAAGTCTACGTGGGGATGTTGTTTTGTTTTATGATCATGTTGTGAAGCTGATCGATGCGGGAAGCTTTTGAGATAGTGTTATTTGTAGCAAGATTTAGGCATAGCCATCCTTTGAGGGAGTGGTCTATATTGTGCTTTGTATGTTTAAATGTCTTTGAATAGCTATTCTTCGAGGGAGCAATCTATCAATTACAATAATTATGCAACTATCCTTCAAGGGAGTAGTCTACATTTATAGTTTATGACCTTGGAATAAGCATCCCAATTTTATATGTTTTTGTTGACTGAAATTTTGGTCATGGACTTGACTATAGAGGTTTAGAGGGTTTCCCTTTTATTAGGACAAAGCATTCATGCTTGAAAAAAGGGTTAACTGATGTTTGTAGGGTTGAGGGTTGAAAAGGAATATGAATGATGATGATGGGAGGTTGCTCAAGGGATTGAGCTCAAGTTAAACATCAAGTGAATGATTACTTGACTAACAGTAGACTGGTCGAAGATGCAAGGCATTAAGGGGCTTAGGTTCTAGTCGGCCTTTGAGAGAGGACAGATGAGAAGTCCCTGATCTATGCTTGTGTGTCATGATGCAAAGTCTAAGTCAATTAGGAGTAAACTTACCCCATTTGCTTCATTCCAAATTGGTCACATGTTGGAGATGAGTAAGAAGTTGGTTGATGTTTGGTTGATGCTTGGTTGGTTGATGTTTGGTCAAGGCTTGGTCGAGGCTTGGTTGATGTTTGGTTGAGGCTTGGTCGAGGATTGGTCAAGGCTTGGTCGATGCTTGGTCAAGGCTTGGTCGAGGCTTGGATGTTTAGTCGATGCTTGGTCGAGACTTGGTCGATGCTTGGTCGATTGATGTTTGGTTGGTTGATGTCTTGTTGGCATGTTTTGGTTGATATTGGATGTGAAGTTGGTTAGGATGTTGTTGGCATTGGATAAGGAGGCCATCAAGACCTCACTTGTAAAGAAGTCCCCCTAGCATGGTGTAGCGAGCAGTGTTCTTGATAAAAGCTCATCGTCTATTGCTAGAGAGTTTGGGAGGGATGATAGAATATGTCAAGTAGTCCATGAATCGCTTATACCAAGCATCATGTGGACTAGTGCGGTTAGGAGGAATTTCTCCTAGTGATGATGGTCAAGACATGTCCAAGATAGAAATCTTGGGTTGTGTTGGTTGGGAGGTCTTGATGAATAATGGATATGTCAAAGGTGTAGAATCCTAGTCTATTCCTTTATTCTTCATAGTTTGGGGCCTGGTGGCCACATTGATTGTTTTGATTTTGAATAAAGGTTGTAGAGGTGGTTGAGGGACCATAGTCTTATGTTGGGATCCCAATTTAGGTGATGAGGTTTTGGAGGCATGAGATGGTGTTAGTAGTTGGTCAAAGATGTGGTCAAAAGAGGCCTCAATGTGAGGGGTGTCCTTTGCCAGATGTTGATGGATGACAGCCTTAAGGGTGTAACAACGCTCAGTGTCATGCCTAGTGTGCGATGATACCAGCATATTTTAGTGTCATCGAACCAAGGTGATTTTGGTCCAAGAGGTTGGTAAGGCTTGATAGGCAGGAGGCCGATGCTAGATGATTGTAACAATCAACATAACATCGAAGCATAAGAACCCTTTAATGGGTCTAC
The DNA here is from genome assembly GCA_037957365.1 of Torreya grandis. Classification (NCBI taxonomy): domain Eukaryota; kingdom Viridiplantae; phylum Streptophyta; class Pinopsida; order Cupressales; family Taxaceae; genus Torreya; species Torreya grandis. The sequence goes on from JARHVA010004484.1 coordinate 1,486,837, forward strand.
CCCCTTTGTTGTAGTAGAGGTTGACAATATCTATTTAGGAGTTGTTTGGAGGGTTTGTCGTGTCACCTTTTTAGTTGACGGTATGGCCACATGTGGAGATGACACGTTCTTGTTGAGAGGTGTTGGATGTGGGAGCAATCCTGCTAAAGTAGATGGATGTGGACCCAAGATGAATGGTAATGGTGAAGGTAGGGGAGGAGTTCTCTGATGGGGTTTAGTAGCCTTCTTTGGTTTAGTGTGAGGACTACTATTGTGTGGGGTGAGGTTTAAGTCTATCGTCACTTGTGGGTGAGTGAGGTTGGATGTAGGGTGCACACTGAGAGATTTAACTTGTTTCAGCATGATAGATGACTGCAAGGGTTTGGATGAGGTTGCATGAGGTTTTATAGTTAGTCGTTTAAAAGATTTAGGTGATTGTGAGAGAATCATCACCGGATCTTCTTTGGTCAAAGTTGGTAGAGTGATAAGTTCCTCTCTCGGTGGAGAAGGAATTGGATAATGTGGCTCTTTAGTTGGATAGAGCATAGGGATAATCATGGCTTCTTCGTGTGGTCAAAGAGCAAAAAAAGTATGATCCCCCATTGATGATAAGAAGGATGAGGGTGAGGCAGTCAGCATTGGTGTCGTCAAGGCATCCTCCAATATGTGAGAGGTCAAGGTAGATTCTCCCACATGTGAAAAATGTATGGATGGAGGATTATCCTCCATTGGTGGAGGCCAAATAGGAGAGGAAGGCTCTTCTACCTGTGGTGGACAAGTAGGTTAACTAACCTCTTCAAACTATGGGAGAGGTTGGTTAGGAATGAAAGGTGAAACTGTGTTGACCGTGTGTATGTTATGCTCTTGAAGGTCATTGACCATGGTCTGGACATGATTTTGACTGGGGGGATGGTTAGGGAAAGGTTGTCTAAAGATGTTCAAGTTTTGGTTAGGCAGCATGTTTGGGTTATCCAAGACAAGATCCCCCTTGTCTAGCATGTCTTGGACAATGTTTTTAAAGGTTGTGCAGTTGTTTATGTCATGGCCTTTGACACGGTGATAATTGCAAAAGTCATTTTCCCTGTACCATGCAGGGATAGCTATTGAGGGGTCAAATTGGGGTGGTCAAATTTGAGGGAGATTGAGGACCCCCTGCTTGATGAGTTTTTCCAGCACGGAAGCGTATGATTCTCCAATTGGAGTGTATTGATGCTATATGTATCGTTGTTGGAATTGTTTGGTGATGTTTTGAGAGGTGGAAGGTTGGGATCAGTTGGTTGTTATTAAAGATGATGGTCTGAGGACTACATCATTTGTCAATTCCTTGGGTTTAGATTTGGATGAAGAAGGTTTGGATGAAGGGGGTCATTGGATTTTGCATTATTATTTCGTAATTTGACCTTGTCCTCTTTGACTGTGCAGAGTTCAAGCTTTTGGGCCATCATGAAAGCTTCGTCAAATGTGCAGAATGTTTGAACCCAAAAGGTAGATGAGATGTGTTTGGCACATGCTCTAGAGAAGAGCTCGATGAGCTCAGGTTGAGGTAAAGAAAAGGAGAGCTGGTTGATTAAGCCTCTCCAATGGGCGATGAAATTGGCTATGGATTCATCATCAAACTGTCTAATAGAGCATAGGTCTGTGATGGAGACCTTTTTGGTTATGTTAATTGAAAAGTGGTCAAGGAAAATTTGGGCAAGTTGAGTGGAAGAAAAGATAGAGTGACTGGTAAGGGAGCTATACCAATCAAGGGCAGCACCAGAAAGTGACATGGGAAATGTGCGTAGCAACAATGCATCATCATGCGCTATAAGATAACAAGCGTGTCTAAACGCTCATAGATGTTGCTGTGGGTCCTCTTTACTCTAAAAATGAGTAAACTTGGGGAGTTCCCATTGATTTGGATATGGTTAGATTGGGACTGAAGGATGAATGGGTTCATTATAGATCTATTCATATGAGAGAACATTTCTTGAACCTGAGATGGATGTCTCAAGATTAGACATCTTATCCATCAACATCTTGATTAGATCGATTGATAAATTTTCAAGTGGGGCACCCCCTAGATTGTAAGGTACCTGGAAGGTGTTAAGAGGGGCATATGACATAGTTGGTTGCACTTGTGTAGGGGCAACATATCGGTAATTAGTCACAGGGACTGATGTTGAGGCCAAGGGGGCTTGTGTCATGAAGTTGGAGGGCATGAGTTGACTAGATACTACCAAAGGTGGTTGAATGGTGGCATTGGTAAAAGGATGGGTAGTCACTCCCGCGTTTATAGGTGCAAGAGTGTGTGGAGTCAAGACAATCAAGTTCTACAAATGTGATGAACTTGGTTGAATTGAAGAGTCTCGCGTTTGGCCCTTAACAAGATAGTGTTGGAGATCCTTGACGTTATGGTCAAGGAATCTCTCAAAATTTTGATCCCCTTCAGGAACAATTAGAGATTGATCGGGGGTTGACTAGATAGGAGAATATTCAACATCTGAAGTACACTCCATTAGGGGACTTGTTATGGAGGGTGAAGGTAGAAGTGGTTGTTGCCTTGCGTGGTCAACAAGAGTTTTGGTTTGACTACGTGTCAAAACCATTCAAGGAAAAAAGGGTCAGGTTCCAGAAACTATGTTTTTTTAGTTTTAGAAACTTAGAATGTGTGTCTAACAGAAAGAAAGTTAGGTTTTAAGCTTGCTATTTTGGAAGAAGTTTTGTTGACAGTGATCGATGTCGATGAATAAAGTTACCGATATCGGTCAGATAACCAATGTTGGTGAAGATAGGTTGCCGGCATCAGTCGGAAAACTGATGTCGGTTACTGTGTGTTTCCAAAAACTAAAATTTTTTAGAAGAAAGAAGAAAGTCTGAGCTATTTTTAGATCTTAGAATGCGACCTCACCATCTCAAAAAACTAGATAGAGATAGAAAAATAGATGAAGACAAGCAAAATCTAACTTTAATTCTTAAGAATAAGTTTTAGAGTCTTGTTGGCTTATGCCTTAGAAGAGTGTGTTTGGGAAGTTGGATTTTAGAACAGGTCCTAGAAGAAGCAGTCTAAGGTTGGTTTTGGGTTAGTTTTGGTGCTCAAAGTCTATATTAGGTTCCGTACGTGGCCTGTTGCTAAGGAGCAAGCTCCCCTCACTTCATGAGACCAGAGATAAGCTGGGTCACTTAGCCAGTATATACTTCCCCTAGAGTTTATACTCTGCTAGAGAACAGAGTGGGCTCTCCTCTTGGTAGTGAAGTCCAAGTAGGATTGCCAGGAAGGGTAAGGTATCTGTTAGGTGATGAAATCCTAGTCGGGCCTTGTCTCAGGTATGTTTAAATGTTTGACTTGTGAAAGTGGTCAGGTTGTGTAACATAAGTGGACTACGCTTTATTCATAATATGTTTTTAAGTTACTAGATGAGTGGACTAAATATGCATGCAAGCAGAAATGAAATGCAAAAGATTTTTAAGCCCAAATTGAAATGTGTGTTCAGATGCAGACAAGTGGAAAAAAGGTTGAAGAGTATGAATTCACTACTCTAAGATGCAAGTAGGAAAGGTGACAAGAAGAAAAAGAAAGATTCTTTTTAACTTGCTTATGATGTCTTTTTGAAAGAGATCAAAGAAAAGGATGCAAGAAGAGATCTAATGCACCTATATGAAAAGTTTTCTTTTAGAAGAAAAAGTATGAACCCAAGGAAAACTCCTAGGGTCCCACCGGGCGTACTAGAATGTTTCTAACTATTTTTTGCTTTTCTACATTCAAAAGGAATAAGAAACTAAGATTAAGGGGTCAGGAGTTAGATGATACCCGAATGAAGTTTGTGCACCTTTATCTAGATGACTAAGGAGCTCCTCTTTGGCTGTGGAGGATGACACCTGTAGAAGAAAGAGACTTAAACACAGAGATTGTTAGATAGACATATGGTGGACTACCAAGCAAAGTTCGGTCCCAGAAGTGCAAGGACTTCTTAGAGGGATGACAGTCCACTAGTTGATAAAAGAATGTCAAATAAAAGAGAAATGGTGAAAGACTGAATAAAATAAATAGAGATAATGCATACCTATATTCTACTGTCAGTCTGTCACAGTCACCGACGCTGGTTAGTCTACTGATGTCAGTTGATTAAGGTTGCCAACATCGGTCGGTCTGTCGACGTCGGTAGGGGCAATGGGCCTAGAGGCCAGCGTCGGTCAGGGCAATGGCCTTGGATGGGTTCTGGATAGGTCTCTGGTCGACAGATGGGTTTGGAAGGAGTCTGGGTCTGTGTAGTGTGGTAAGACATTAGAAAAGGTCTTTAGGAGGGATAAAGGCAGGGGATATGTTGTCAAAAAAGGGGTAAGGGTAGGAGAATTGCCTCTTAGCCTCTCAAGAAGATGTCAGGTCTGGTCTGGTTGATAGCTAGGCCTGCTCTGGTTTACAATACCTAGAAATAGCAGAATAGAGACTAGTTACTAGTGCTTTTCAAAATACTAAAATAAAAGAATAGAAGAAATACTTATCTTTTGCTTGGAGCAAAGCTAGAGGTGTTTGAAATGCTTGTACCTGTTGTGTCTGTAGCCAGAAGAGCATTTAGTTGAAGTCTGATGATTGATCTCAGAGAGTTCCTATTGATGTCTAGGTCTGAGAGTCGAGAGAGGAAGAGAGTCTGAGATAGAATTCGCGTTTGCATTTGCGGTCTGTGATTGATTGATTTAGTGTCCCAGGGGGAAGAGAATTCACCTTCGGGTTGTTTTAAGAGATCGATGTTGGTGATCTCGCTGGTGTCGGCTGACTAGTAATCGATGTCGGTGGTTAGAAGATGGGAAAAAGGCTATTTTTAGCCTTTTTCCCATTCCTCCATCTGTCGGGTTCAGTGGACGTGGTAAAATGGTTGAAGGCAGGTTTAATAAGCGTGAGAGGTTAGAAATAGGTCATAAATTGGTCATAGGGTGATGGGAGGCATCAGAGGGGAGGTATCTAAGGTGGGGTGAGGTGTCATGGGTGATGTGTCAAGGGAGGTGTTATTAATTTAAAATAAGTTATTATTTTAAATTAATAAGTGTGTGGGTTAGAAATGTGTTAGAAGTGGACCAAGGGGACCAAGGGGGAGTTGACCAAGGAGTAGACACAATTTAGTGTCTACACCCAATCCTTCCAAAGAACTAAAAATACCAAAACCAAAGGCGCTGATAATGCTGTCATCTTAAAATTATCACTCTGATAGACAAAAATCCAATCAAAACCCTCTACCTCCTAAGTGCAACCATAAAAACCATTAGCATGATTTACTCCATGATAGTACACACACTTAGGGGAATCGTATGCTTTCATTTTAGACAATCTTTTAAAATCTTCTATTATCAAAATTCCTCTGATTAGATCTCTTGATGACTCTCAACCCAAGCCTAGTTAGTTCAAAGAAAATTGCTTTTGCAATAACCATCACGTACCAAGTCACAAAGTCAATAGCTGTCATTACTTCAAAGGTCTAGTTAAAAACTTATCGACTAAGGAGAGTTATAGTTAGATAACCCTAATTCTCCTTCTAATCAGTCCATAAATATCTTTAGGCATCTATTCCATAAGTATACCTCTACATCTAATTTTTTATAGGCTAATTTAATATGCACCTTAGACCATAAGATCCATGTGATAAGTATGATCCATGATCAACTTCTTCCTAAAGAGGTTGATAGTGCTTTTGAATCACCTTCCACAGTAACTAAAATCCTAGATCTTCTTACAAGGGATGTTTTTGAACCATCCAAATTAAGTGAATCTATACCTAAAACTCACTCAAGATTTCTAAATCTCATAATTTGGGATCCTTTATGAGGAACATTACCTAAAACCATTCAAGATAATCAACTAAAAACAAAGGATGAGAAAGTTATCAAGGAGGATGCTTGTGTAAACATCCCAAAAGATACACATACCACTCCTTTATTCACTAAAACACCTTCACATAACATACACATCCTCTCTATCTTATTATTTCTTGAGAGGACTATTATATTACCTTGACCAAGACCAATACTAGCTTCCCTTATACCTCAAGAAGAGCCAAATATTGTAAAGAGATAAATCAAGGAAAATGCTTTAGGAAGGGAAAATAAAAACCTTAGGGTGTCATGAGGAAAATCCTTATAACATCCTTCCATAAGGATTGAACTCCCTAAAGAGGATATCTTTACTACCCCTAACTAGATTCAAAAAAGAAAGATGGCTCCCACACTAATTCAAATTGGAGTATCCATATTGGGATCTCATCCTTTGGTGAGACTAAAAACTACCATTATATAATCTTATTATAAATAACATATACCATTACAAAGGGATTTTACCACTATAATAATTCCAATTCATAATCTTCTAAGTCCTTACTACCCATAGAGATTAGGTGTAAAGTCTTATCCCAAACATAAAGTACCTTCTATGGGAAATATTGAAATAATTAGTGTGAAGGATCAAGACTCAAAAGAAAATGCAACCTCCATGCCAATATATTAGAGGATAAAAAATATATCTAGGATCCATTCAGGGGGTCTCACTTTAATATTCTTGATAAAATCCATCAAACTTCCCTTATCACACTACCACCCATAACACTTGTTAACCCCCATGTTAAAAAACTGGCATGGTATCAAGAAAAGAAGAAATTCATGTATCATCGAATAGCAGAACATGATACTAAAAGTTATAACATGATAAAAACTATGGTCCATAATGTATTAGAAGAGGATGACATTTTAATGGAATAATTTGGTTATTATTACCCTCATAGTTAAACTACTAGGGTCAGGTCCACCTCAGGAACTAGTATATTACCAAAAGGATCAAAACTAGTTTCAAAGGAAGATAAAATATCTGATAAATCTCAATATTAACCCCTCCTAAACTCTCTATATTTGGATGAGTCTAAAAAAAGACAAATCTACCATTGTTTCATATATATGTGGTATACATAGCTGCATGATCCTAGGCCCAGGGTCATAATACCAAAAATTCCAATAAAACTAATGTGACTATTGTAAAATCTCTTGATTCTACCACAAATAGTCCTACAATACCCATCCCAAAACCAAAAATTCCTATTTTAGGAAAATCAAAAAATAATAATGCTTCAAAGTTGATATAAATATACATTCTAAATTAAGTCCATCAACTCTCGATCAAGGTGTCTTTATATGAACTTGTCTGAAACTTTCCATAGTATCATGAGCCTATGATAGAGGCCTTATAAGCTACTGAGATACTATTAGATGAACCTCAACCTTTATTGGATTTTATTGCATATTTTCAAAATTCATCATCCATAATGTTCCACAATTCTAAAATATCACCATTGTAGCTTGATGACTAGGATCCACCATTATTTATCACTACCCAAATTAAGTAAAAATGAATCAAATGAGTAATGATTGATAATGGAGAAATAATAAATATTATCTCCTTTCATGCTTTTAAACAACTAAAGTTACCCAAAACTATTGTAGCTCAATATCCGTCTATCTTATGATCATTCAATGATACTATGGCCCTACATTAGGAATGTTTGTCCTTCTCATCCAAGTAGGTATACATACCCTCCCAAAGTTATTTTACATAATAGAAGGGGAATTTAAATATAATATCCTATTAGGGTGTCCTTGGATATGCTCTATGCATTATATCCCCTCTACTTTTCATTGATTTCTTGATTTCAAACTTGAGGGTAATGTCTATAGTTTCCCTATCGATCTAAATTCATTCAATGCATGTAATTTGAATTATCAACCTAACAATGTCTTGATCCCCCTAAATAACTCAAGTCCATTATATTCATGGGAAACATCTGCCAACTCTACTATACCTTCATCCCTTGTCCATAATATAAACTCTTTTGACTCAACATTCTAACAAATTTCTATAAGGGAATATCAACTATTAATTCTCAATGCTTTATCAACCCCTAAAAAATATGGACATCCTAATCAACAACATACCTATCAACCCAATCTATGAGACATTATCGCTTTCAGAATTCCTCATCTCCAATTTCACTTAACCTATGGAGGAATTAATCAACCTCATTTATATATGGAAATCCAAATACATGCCCAACCATCCACATCTAACTTTTCTTTCCTTGAAAAATCAAACTTTGCACAAACCTACTTATAATCCTATGCTTGGAAAGGTTTTGGCTTAGGATGTTATTAGTAAGGAACCCATGAGGTCATGATAAATGATCTTTGAAAAATTCATGAGAACATGGCCTTGGTTTCAAGAAAGCTTCTAAATTTGATAAAAATCATGCTTTAGTATCCCATGTCCCTATGGATGTGGATGATGAAACTCCTTCATACCCTCATGGTTCGCCTATGGCAACTGATGACACCATCTCCATTCCACTTTTTTTTTATTAGTGACATATTCTTGGAGCTACTAACCTATCAAGTTAGTGAGAAAACCATATATCTTCCTTTAGTTTTCCCTGACCTAATAGATGTTAATTCTCCCTCAATCCATGTAATGGAGTGTTAGGATGATGACTCCATTTTAATGTATTTAGGGGTAGGAGATTCATATATGAAGAATATCATGCCATCCAAGTCTCCTAGTCTTTTTAATGAGGTCACAATTAATATTAATAGAGGGTATCCTAAATCCCTATGAATTATCAAAGTGATTGAATCCTTAAATTCTTAAGAACATTCCTTGTTAGTTATAGCCAAGCTTTTGCTTGGTCTTATAGTGATATGCCTAGAATTGATTCCATCATTATTGTTCATAACATTTTTACCATCCCCAAAGCTAAACTAGTAAAGCAAAAGCTTTGTAAGATGCATCCTTACATCGTACTTCTCATCAAAGAATAATTGTATCACTTATTATCCATTAAATTTATCCAGCTTATTGATTGCCCTTAATGGGTATCTAACATAGTACCTATCACAAATCCATAGGGGGACTTTAACTTTATACTAACTTTCATGACCTCAACCTTGCTTATTTGAAGGATGATTTTCCCCTTCCTAATATCTACCATCTCATGGACCTTATTATAGGGAATGAGATGTTATCACTCATGGATGGATTTTCTAGTTATAATTAGATCCTTATCACCCTAGAAGATCAAAATAAAACCTCCTTTATTACTCCATGGGGGACCTTTTATTATAGAGTCATGACCTTTGGTTTAAAGAACATAAGAACCACTTAATATCATGTCATGATCTACATTTTCCATGATTTAATTCACAAAATCATTGAAGATTATGTGGATTATCTCCTTAGTAAATCTATGCATTATAAGGATAACTTGTCCATCCTTCAACAAATCTTTGCTTTTTCGATCTAGTATCAAGTTCATCTCAACCCCAAAAGTATGTTTTTAGAGTTTTATCAAGAAATATCATAAGTTTTAGTGTATCCCTTTGAGAGATTGAGTTTGATCCAACCAAAATTAAGGCCATTATTGATATGTCACCTCCATCCAACCTCAAGTAGCTTCACATCTTACAAGGGAAACTATAGTCTATTTACCATTATATTTCATATTTATCAGATTGTTAATCTTTCCATCACCTTCTTAAAAAAGACACATGGTTTGTGTGGGATTAGAATTTTCAATTGGAATTTTATACTCTTAATAATTATATCTTATCTCCCCTATCCTCATTTGACCAAAATAGGATAAATCCTTTTACTTATATATCTTACCTATGGATCATCCATTAGGTACCATGACTAGCCATCAAGACAATCAACATAGAGAACAAGTAGTTTATTATATAAGTCATACTTTGGTTGAGTATAAAAATTATTATATACACATTGAAAGGCTATGCTTGGCCCTAGTGTTTGTAGCTTCTAGGCTTCACCACTATTTGCTTAATCATAAGACTTATGTGATTACCAATACCGATCCTCTTAAATTCTTACATACAAAACCCTATCAAAATAAATTAAAGGAAATATGGATAATCTTACTTGCTAAATTTAATCTTAATTTCCTTAACCAAAAATCAATTAAGTGGTATATCATTTCCAATCAATTCACTAAAGCACCCCTTGTTGATAATCTACCATCTAGTTATGAATTCCCTAATGAAGTGATAGCCTCCATATCTTAGAAAGATCTTGAATATCAAATGACATTTTTCTTTGATGGATCTAAATTTGAACATGGAGGGGAAGAAAGGATTATTCTAATACCACCTAAAGGAATTATTATCCCCCTAGTTTTTAAGCTTGATTTTGACTACACCAATAATATAATAGAATATGAAGCCCTAATCATAGGTATCTAAATAGTTTTGGCTCTAGGAGTTAAATCTCTTTGTATTTTTGGGGACTCCCAATTGGTAGTCAACCAAATAACTGGTATATATTAGTGCAATAATAGATTTATATAAAGGTAGAAGATGCTAGTAGAGCAATTGTTAACTACCCTTAACCATTACATCATCTAGACCACTCCTTAGTCAACCAACAAGTTTGATGACACCATGGATTCCTTAGCCTCCTTTATCCCATCCTCTTCCCTTGAGTCTAAGTTATTTATCCTTATTTACAAGATCAATCAACCTTCTTACACCAAAATTGATCTTCCTTATATCCATATTATATAGGAAAACCATTTGGATATATGGTACATAAAGATTTTTTATTATTTGTCTAAGGGTAGCATTCCTTCAGATCTATCCAAAAATGTTAAGGATGCTTTTTAGCAATAAAATTCCCTATACATAATACTAGGGGGTGTGATTTATAAGAGGGGATTTGATGGTATTCTCCTTTGTTGTCTCCAATATTTTGAAGTAAGTCTCACAATCAAATAAACTCATGATGGAATATGTGCTGGACATTTTAGTTGTTTAACTATCACTAATAAAATTATGTGGTCAGGATACTATTGGCCCATTTTGAATCGAGACTTTTATGAATATGTCAAGAAATACGTGAAGTGTTAACAACATGCTGATTTATCTCATATCCCTAGTCATACATTATAGGTAGACAAAGACTTTTGGACTTTCTATCAATAGGGTTTAGAACTTATAGGGTAGATTAATCCCAAATCTTCCTAGTGACATAGCTTTCTCATTACTACTAATGAGTATTTCACTACGTGGGTGGAAACTATTCACCTTATTTCAACCAAGGTAGATAATATTTTTGATTTTATTAATCATCACATCTTATGTCATTTTTATGTCTTACATAAAATCATTACAGATAATGGGAAATATTTTAAAAATAATCAAGTCCAAAGATTATGTGATTCTTTTGCCATTAAGATGAGTTTCTCGTCACCTTATTATCAACAAGCCAATGGACAAGTTGAAGCATAAAAAAAAACACTTGTCAAGATGTTAACCAAAATAGTTAATTAAGATGGAAAGGATTGAAATCTTTGTATACCTTTTGATTTGTAGGGTTATCTAGCTAGTATCTAAATACTTACAAGGGCTACCCATTTTTCTTTGGTCTACAAGACTGAAGTAGTTCTCCCCCTCAAAGTCTATATTTCTTCTCTTAGAATCTCTTTGAAAGATATAATTTTTGAAAAGGATTATCATCAAGATCGATTAACATAGTTGGAAATTTTTGATGAGCATCGAGATATAACCCTCAATTACCTTTATGTATATAAAGAATGAATAAAACATGCATATAATCAACATTTAAAGGAATGAGAGTTTAATATCGATGATCTTGTCCTTAAATAAAATAAACATGTCACAAATATGAAATGAAGTAAATAGGGAAATTTTGCTCCTAATTAGCTTAGACCTTATGTTATCACTCATAAATATGGATCTAGGACATATCATTTGGCCTCCCTTGATAGAAAACCAAAATGTGAGCCTCTTAATGCTTTACATTTGGATCCTTTCTAATGTTAATAATAAATCCTATTACAAATTCTAGTCAACATAAACTCTCCTAAAAACCCTATCCCTTATCTTTAGCATACCTCAAAATGATCGAGAATCATGTGTATTTGTAGCAATATACTAGTTTTATACTTAAATATAAACACCTTGAATCTATTCATAGCATGTTCTCATGTATTAGCTCCATTTGAAATAAAGTAGAGTCCAAAATAATTATCTCTTAACAATCCATCACCCTAAAAGCTTATTCAAAGGGAATGACACATGGACCTATTTCTTGGCTTATGAAATGCCTTAAATTTTAATCCATAACAAAAAAGGTTTGGGATATCAGAATCAAGAAAAGAGTAAAAGAAAGATTGACCTCTCGAAGGAAAAATGTGATCAAAAACAATAAAAAGGTAAAAATTACATACTAATCCATCGAAGAACAGTTGGTGAGATACATGTATATAAATAAATATACCATTCCCTTGAAGGATGGATATGTGCCTATGATTCATGAAACTTCTTGCATTGATTATTTTCTATTGGGCATAGTCATTGAGGTCTAAAGAATTGTCATTGATGTCAAAGGAAACATGTGCTATCATGCATTAATGATAAAGATGTTGATTTGAATAGACTTATGTGTGTACTTTGAATGCATTTGGTCACATTGTTATCTTGACAAGATATGGTTAAACACATAGGATGATGTTATCAATATTTGCATGTATGGCAACATCTAAAGGAAACGATAACATTATGATAATCAAGTTTGTGTCTATTCTTTGTGGTCTAAGTTCTATGTCATAAGGATGAATAGAGCAAATGTTACAAATGTATAAGGTTATTCCTTAGCTAAAATCCTACTAAGTTTCCCTACTTTGTTAATTTTGCACCTTTGTATTTATCAGGGGAATTCTTTCAAAAATAATGGTAAAGACAATTCTCTTAGACAAAAAGCCCATAAAAAATAAGGGAATTATTTTGAAAAAATTGTCTTGAATGAAATGAGTCCCATGAAAAAGTTTTGAAAGGTAATTCTAAAAAATGCCAAAGGGTATGTGGACCATTGCAAAAGTTTTGAAGGGTATCTAGATGCTTGACAAAATTATAAAGATTTATAAAGTTTCGAAGGGTACATAGACCATTGAAAAAGTTTTGAAGGGTATGTGGACCATTGCAAAAGTTCCAAAGGGTATGTGTCCTACACAAAATTTTCAAAATATATGAGTGAATAAGTGGACAATTCAAAATTCTTGAAAGACACTTAGACATTTTTTTGGGGAAATTGTCCTGAAGGGAACTTATACAAAAATCCCACAACAATTTTTCCAAAGGATAAGTGTGAAGTCGCATAGGGAATTTTATCAAGTGTCAAAGGATCAAGATGTAGTTAAATTCTAAACAAGTTTGGTTAGATCTAATTGAGTGAAAGCTCTCATGAATGCCATGGTAAGTGAGATGAAGCCAAACATGCCTAAGGTTAATGATTGAATTAGTTAAGTATTATGCATCTACCAAGATCAAAATCATTGTGGAAGCTTGGATAGGAAAGATCCAATGAAGCACAAGGACCCAAATGGAACAGAGTGATCATTGTTTAGTGACACAATGGTTAGTTAGGGATCAAGCATATTTTGAAGAGATTAAAGGATCAAAAACTTTCCTTTGTCATCAAAGAAAGTGAGATGAATTCAACATGTCAAAGGATAACAACTTAGTTAATGTAAAGAGAATGCATCTTTAATGATCTAATGAAGTGAAAAAGATAAGACTAAGAAGATCTAATAGATCAAGTAGATCCAAATCTTGAATGTACTTGAAGGTTTATGGCACATTGGTGGAGTTAAAGTTAAAGCATGTCTTGCAAGTTATAAAGAAGTGAAAGCATTCCAAAGACACAAGATGCAACAATATGATATAAGAATATTGACACTTAACCAATATGTTAATTAAGGAAAAAAAATTGAAGAATAAAAAAAGTGAGGTAGTTACAACAATCTGGTATGATGATTGAATAAAATCAATAATTGATTTTTTGAATAACTGTGAAATAAAATGATTAATCATCAATTCATTTATATTGTGCGAATGTTGTAAATGAAGCAACAAGGGCAAAATTTGTAAAGGATAAGAAAATGGAAGTTATATAGTCATTTTATTAGAATGAGAATATATGAAGATAAGGAAAGACAATTAGTTACTTTACATTTTTTGGAATGACAGGAGTCAAGCTATAAGTGAAGAAATATGAGACTCATCTAAGTATGAAGGATTAATGGTCAAATTGGAGAATATTAGGGTGTCAAATAGATAAATTTAAACACAGAGAAAGGGTGCAAGAAGAGTGAATTGTTAGGATCTAGAACAAAAATAGCTCTTATACCAACTTATTAGGACCTAGGCTCAAAAAGCTCTGACACCAATTTGTCAGAATTAAGAGCACACTTGATTACCTTTGTATAAGCAACTAAACATGGAATTTAACTAGAATGATAAGTAACTAGAATTCAGAAATAGCACAGAATATGAGAGACAATACCCAATTGTATTAATACTCTTCCAGAAGGAAATACAATAAAGAGATCACACTCTTCCCACACCTCTTGGGTGTACCAGTATCAAGAGTTCTCTCTCTTAATTACAAACACAAATAACTCAATAACCGAGTTGGTGTCTCAACCAGTCAGTATCAATACTGCTAGTACCATTGAGTATACACACATACTCCAAGTCTAAGTACACCATGTACTCTAAGTAGATCTCACCTGATCTTGCTACCTATTGTGTTGTTGACCTCCCTGATCTTGCACACCTACAAATCAACCTAGTTTTGCACACCTACAAACCTAGATCTCGCACACACACACACACACACACCTGCAGATCAATCAACCTTACTTACCATGTAGATCTCACCTGATCTTGCTATACTATAGATTAACCTAGCCTTGCACACCTACCAACCTAGATCTTACACACCTAAAAGAACCCTTGTCCTTACCTCACCAAGTCCTTATGATTCTCCCTTGGATAGAACCCTTTTGATTCTATAGAACCAATGATTCTAAAAATTATAATACAGCCCCATGAGTCTATTATATAGATCCCATGAAAACAATAATTAGACTTCTAATTACAATAATTAGAAACACAGCTCCAAGACTAAAATTAGTCTTTACATGCAAACAACTGATTTGTTAAACAAACTATTCATGTAACTAACAGTTCTAGAACTGCACAGGCAATCGACATCGGTCGCTGTCTATCTAGAGATGACTGATGTTGATCAATCCATGACCAATGTCGACAGCTTCCTATCTACCTCTAATCGACATCGGTTGGCCTGACCGATGCCAGTTATTGTGACACTCAACAACCTCCTCCATGTTTGCATTAGTGAAGCTTTTAGCTCCATAACCTAACAATCTCCCACTTGGAGATAAACAACTACACCTATACCTATACCTATACATCATCTCATTTTGTTTCCTGGCTTGTATCCCTCTTCAAGTTCAATCTTGAAGACCAACCACCACACATCTTGTGGTGTAATGCCTGTCATCCAAGTCCCCTACCACATCTGAATCTACATACCCATGTAGAGAAGTCCTTGACCCTGCATCGCATGTATACCTACTGCTGGTCCCTCTTAGATACCTGAGAATCCATTAAACTATTTTCTAGTGCTTCTTTCCCAGATTAGCCACAAACTTGTTGACAACTCCCACTACTAGGGCAATATCAGGTCTAGTACACATGTACTCAACCTCATCATGTGAATGGGGACACTATTCTATGAACTGTCCATCTATAGGTGTGCTAACCGGTTCTACATCCTGCATAATGAACCATGCCACTACCTTATTCACACAATCATCTTGAGACAACATCAACCTGTGATCTTCCCTGTCCCTAGGAATACTCATGCCAAGGATTTTTGCTCCTCCTAAATCCTTCTTGGCACACCACTAAACTAATTTTACCCTTAGCTCAGCAAAACCCTACATGTATGAACTTGCAACAAACATATCATCCACATACAGTAACAGGATAATGTCATGACCATTATCTAACCTGGTAAAATAAACACAATGGTTACAATGACATTGACTAAAGTCATGCTTTGTCATACACCTATCAAACCTGTACCACTATCTTGGAGCTTGCTCAAGACCATATGACCTGGCCTTCTGCCTCACGTGTCCATTCTCTCTCTTATTTAACTTGGGAATTCATTTGTTTTTCAGTGCTTTCACTCTGGCTGGAAACTCTCCCAAATCTCCCATTTGGTTCTCATCCAAGGAATCAACTTCCTCATTCATGCCATGCTCCCACTGTTTCCTAGATTCTACCTGCTCTACTTCTTTAAAACTTCCTAGTTCTTGACCATTAGTGAGCAACAAGTAGTCTAAAGAAGGGGAATAACAAATTTGAGGCTTACTTACACTTTCAGTCCTCCACATGGGCGTTTGAGACTCCTTGACAGCTTGATGTCCACCTAAAATCCATTTTTGGTCGACCCTAGTCTACACCCAACTGATGTCGATCCTACCTAATCATCGATGCCAGTTCCATGACCGACGTCAATGTCCACCTAGTCGCTGATGCCAGTTCCCTAACTGACGTCAGTCGCCACCTGCTCGACACCACCGACTCTGATCTACACATGACCAACATTGGTACTTACCTATTTGACATCGGTTTCACTTGACTGATGCTGGTAATTGTGTTTCCTTATGAGTGATGACTTTTTATCCACGAGCTCACCTTAGATCAAAACCCTGTCCAAACTACCCTGCTTAGATTATTCAGCCCCTGTGACTGATCTCTGTCCATCATCTCCTCCATGAAAACCAAGGCTTTCCAGTTCTTAAGTTTGTTAAAGACATCTAACATCCTCTTAAGAACATGCATCTCCTTCTTACTCATGTGACCAAAGCCTACAAAGCCACATCTTTGTAATAGAAGGAGAATCAGTACTACAAGTAGATAGATAAAGAATACCTACTTCCTTACCACATGCTAATTCAAGTGCATCCACTATGAGAGTTACTGTGCATCCCTCATCACCCAACTTTCCTATAAAAATTAGACTCCTCTTCAGGACTAGGACCTGCATGACATCCTTCAACACCCATGTGTTGCCCATCTACAATTTCAGCCACACTTCCCCTTTGCCAACAATTTGACAAGGCTCACCAACCCCTAAATAAATCTTTCCAAAGTCTCCACAGACATTAACATGGAAAAATACTCTATTTTGGGCTACATGGAAAGAGGCAACAGAATCTATAAACCAAGATTCTACTTTATCCAAGGAACATATAAGAGCAACCCGTGCAACAATACCTGTAACACCTACTTCTTCATTTCCTTCATGCTGATCTTCAACCAACCAGTAATCTTTCTTTACCTACTCTTTCTTTCCATAATTCAATAATTGAGAATTCTTGCTATTGAATTCCTCCATTCTTAGTGTACTTTCTTTTAACATTGCTATACTCCCACTCAATCAAAAACCCCTGAGAGTGACCTGTAATCAACAAACACTTAACAGATCTGAAACCACCTATTAGTGAACCTCGCTCTGAGTACCTGCAACCTGGCTTTGATAAACCAACACCCTGGCTCTGATACCACTTTTTCAAGATCTAGAACAAACACAGCTCTAATACCAACTTGTTAGGACCGAGGCTCACAAAGCTCTGACACCAATTTGTCAGAATTAAGAGCACACTTGATTACCTTTGTATAAGCAACTAAACATGGAATTTAACTAGAATGATAAGTAACTAGAATTCAGAAATAACACAGAATATGAGAGACAATACCTAATTGTATTAATACTCTTCCAAAAGTAAATACAATAAAGAGATAACACTCTTCCCACACCTCTTGGGCATACCAGTAATCTTCCCTCAAGAGTTATCTCTCTCAATTACAAACACAAACAACTCAATAACCGAGTTGGTGTCTCAACTAGTCAGTATCAATACTGCTAGTACCACTGAGTATACACACATACTCCAAGTCTGAGTACACCACGTACTCCAAGTAGATCTCACCTGATCTTGCACACCTATAGATCAACCTAGTTTTGCACACTTGCAAACCTATATCTCGCACACACACACACACACACACACACACACACACACACACACACACACACACACACACACACACACACACACACACACACACACACACCTACAGATCAACCGACCTTACTTACCATGTAGATCTCACCTGATCTTGCTATCCCTCAGATCAACTTGGCCTTGCACACTTGCCGACCTAGATCTTACACACCTGGAAGAACCCTTGTCCTTACCTCACCAAGTCCTTATGATTCTCCCTTGGATAGAACCCTTCTGATTCTATAGAACCAATGATTCTACAAATTAAAATACAGTCCCATGAGTCTATTATATAGATCCCATGCAAACAATAATTAGACTTCTAATTACAATAATTAGAAATGTAGCTCCAAGACTAAAATTAGTCTTTACATGCAAACAACTGGTTCATTAAACAAATTGTTCATGTAACTAATAGTTTTAGAACCACACAAGTGATCGACATCAATCACTATCTATCTGGAGATGACTGACGTCAACTGATCCATGACCAATGTCGGTAGCTTCTTGTCTACCTCTGACTGACGTCAGTTGGCTTGATCGATGCCGGTTACTGTGACACTCAACAACCTCCTCCATGTTTGCATTAGTGAAGCTTTTAGCTCCACAACCTAACATGAATGAAACATAAAAGTGTGTTGAAGGAGAAATAAGTAGTTACAGATTGGATTTGCAACAAAAAATAGAGACTTGGATTCTTTTATGAATCTAATTCATTAACTTGAATTGTAATTCAAGTATCTGATTGGTTGGTGACTTTAAATTGAACTAGGTTGGTGCTCAAAATAGGGAGTGGGTGCTTCCTTAGATTAGGTTCTCTTAAATTCAAGGGATTGGTGTCTCCTTGGGATGGGTATCCTCAAATGTAACTAGTGAGCTTTAATCAGTGAGATAAACTTTGTGAGGCTAGATTTTAATAGTATAATCTAGTAACATTCTCACAGTGGTTTTTCCCTTTGGGTTTCCATGTATAAATTAGGTGTTATGTGTTGTGCTTCTGTGCATGTGATATCTTTCTTTGAATTATTTAAGTTTGCATTTGTTTAACATTCATCTTGAAAGTTTTAAGCAACTAGGTTTTTGAGATATACTGATTCACCCCCCTCTTAGTAGATAGGTGTGTTCAACAGTTTCCTATTAAAAATCAAATCATGCAAAACCTACATTGATTAGTTTACATTTGTCCATGGATTATCTTAAGGATAAAATCTTGAAAAAAAAAACATGTGTATTTATGGAGAATTATGTGTTTATTTTATTCATATAATCCCTTTTTCCTTAAAACCAAGGACTTATGAGTTTGGTTGACAAAAGATTGTTAAGGATGTTTATTAACATTGGGTAAAAGAATGTATATGTAAAAAAGAAACATGAGGCCTAACATTGGTTAGGGTCCCAACCAATTATCAATTATACATCCTCGATAAATTATATAAACATTTTAATCCATGTAAAATTTACATAATCCATAATCAACAATGATATAAAACCACATCCATATAATCTAATAAGTATAATAAAAAATAAAAGCTATATAAACACAATCCATGTAATATAACATTCATAACACAATATGTCATTAATCTATAAAACATCATAAATTATCACATGCAATTAAAAATCCATAATCCACTCCCAGTTCATTTTAAACACACACATATAAATCCATAATCAAGATAAAGCTATATCACATAATCTAAATATAAAAATCCATGTAAACACTACATAATTAATATCATCCATGATGCAACTAAAATTGAATTCTATATAAATGTAATCCACATAATCCAAATCTATAATTTTGTAACACAAGCTCATGTAATTAATGTGAATAAAATATATAATCATGAATGTATATCCACAAATCAAATATACATCATAAATTATTATAATATGTAATATATATATAAAGGTCAATCCTTATATTAACCATATACATGGATACTTGGAAAAATAGATTTGGCTGAGGAGGATATCCATCCCACCTCCCTCGCTATCATCTACATCTCTTCCTCTATCCCTTCTATCCCTCAGTGACACATTCACCACATTGTTCAGAGTCATTTGTTACTCCCATGATGTTTGAACCTATCTGGATAGGTGGTTGGCATATCTAAGAATCTATGATAAATGGTCTATAATAATTTACTCATAATACTATATCTCTACTACCACCTTCTAATATTTATCTAGGCTCACACTCCCTAGAGGCCCCATCCTCCTCCTTGCCCCCTCCTATAGTGGACCCTAAAAAATTTCCCCCTACTACACCTACTAATACCTAGAGCCTCTCATTATAATCATGATATTTATCTCATGTTTGACATTACTCATCATATCTCTATTGTAATGTGTCATAGCACCCTTATAAATCTATTAGCTGTGCTTATAATAGGTCATGGTCAAAAACTACTCTAGAGTATTATGCCTTAGCCACATCCCTCTCAATCATAATAAATTTTATGTCCCAATCACCTTCCCCATCTCCTCCTATATCCTTTTCATCCCCCACATCAATATCCTCTCCATATAAACTCATCCTCCTCTAACTCCTCTAGTACCTATTTAGAAAAATCTAGGTCTTGGACTCTCCTATCTCCATGAGGATGGGCAAATTCATCCTTCCATCTCAAAAAACCAACACTAAAATTAAACTTATGTCAACCCATCCATGGTATCCCTCATGGCTATACTACTCAAATATGATCATAAGCCCAACATTGGAGCACATAGGTAACTTTGAGTCCATAATGACACTACATCCTCCACCCCCACAAATCCCTATATATCTATACGAATAAGGTTGGTTCCCATAAAAATATTATCTAGTGCCCCCCACATATCTACTAACAACCATATTAAGACCCATGTGAACCTTCCTCCTCTTGAGTCTAGTAGCATATACCAAGAGATGGCTACCATCATCATGGTCATCACCCATCTCCCATCCTAGTCTCAATCATACATAACCTCAAAACTAAAGTATCATACTATGAAATAAATGCCTACATCATCATCCTCATATAATAGTGTCAAAGTAGTTTCCCATTCTCTCTTATCTACCAAGATTATCTTTGTGCCCTCTATAGGTAGTTATAGTATCCTATAAATATCCTTTTAGGTCATTTTCATCTCCCTTGTCGACAAGAAAAAGGTCCCTACATTTAGATCCCATCACTCTAGCAATGTCACTATTAAACTCTGATCCTATTGTACCTAGTGATAGTGATGCAGTCCTTCTAAGTTGACTACCTTAAGATGCTCCTAGTTTGCATCTCCCATGACCTCTCTCAAGCACTCTAGAAAAGGTGGCACTCAGTCTCACATCATTCGTATTACACATGCTTATAATACCATATTCCCCATATATTCATTTATTTTTTTAAATTATCCTATCCTTTAAGTTTTATTTGACCTTTAAAAATCATGATTGACACTTATTAGATCAATCTTAATTTATTATGGATCATTGATGATTGTAAAATTGGTGTCGATCCCTAACTAATTGGCAAACAATCCTTAGAGAGTCAGTATTGATCCTCTTAGGATTAGTGTCATCACTCAAAAAATTCAAAATTCAAAATTCAACCCTACCATTAAGCTAGTTCAAAATTCAAAAATTCACAAAAAACACCAAATTTAAGTTACCCCTACATCATCATGAGATTGTCATCATTACCATCCATTCTCACTAGCATCTATCATATATATCTCATTCAATCCATTGATAGGTGTCAAATGTTTTTGGCTCTAGCTCAACTTGCTTGATATTATTTAAAAAATAAGCATCAAAGCCATTCAATGGCCTATTTATATCCCTTTTAGATCGACATTGTTATTTTCATGATCAACATCAATTCTTTCCTAATCATCATCGATCTATTCGATTGATGATGCTTTAGTCTCTTTCAGGCTCCTTAGCACTACTTACACCTCTTGCATCCTTATAGCCTTGATCTGAGGCCACTTAAGTAATACTTTATTAAAACTACCCTATCTTATTTTACCCAAAATTATTGTCTTGTGGATGTAGGTCCCCTAATGATCCCATTTCCTTTGAGAGGTCTACATTTGTTTCAGTCTCTATCCTCTATGAATCCTAAAAATGTACCTCATCTTGAGAGTACTATGTCCCTAGGTAGGTCACACATATCAAGCACACTGAATGATTTTGTCAGCCCATCCTAGTGTTTTACATCTTGATTGCCTTTGATATAGCACACATGTTCCTAGTTATGAAAATCCATTACTTATTTGCCTTGGGGCATTCCTGTTCAAGATATCCTATATCTTGTTAGTGCAAAATTATACTTCATGCCTATCCTTACATCTTTAGTTCTCATTTTATATTTAACCTATCCATTACCATCTCATTTTCAAACTTGTCTCCATTTCATTACCCTTTGTGGGCTCCTAATTTTATGGGTAATACCTCACATTAAAACCTAGAGCATTAGACCCATCCTAGTTTTTGTCTTGCAATAAGTTATCACAAACTGCTTAACAAAAGGGGAAAATGTAAACACTATAAATTTACACTATTTAATTATGAATAAATGTGTCTTACCCATTCCTTACATTTCTTACACTAATTAAATACTTTTACTATTTACTGTCTAACATTATGTAAATAATCTAACTAATTACCATTTTACCCCTAAATCCTAGTTAAATCTCTTCAAGCCTAATAAGGGTAAGTTTTTTTAACCTTCATAAAAACATTTCCATACCTAATACCCATTAAAACCAATTTTAATTATGTTTTTATCTTAGGTCTTGAGTTATTGGAATAAACAATTCAAACTTAGATAAAATCAGTAATGTTTCCCACGATCATTGTCAATCCTATTAAGATTGATGTTGATTTATACCTAGGCTAACCTCAGGTTAAGGTTATTGAATTTTACACAATAAAATGATGAAAAAAATCCCATGGATCACTATCAAAGAATATCATCCTAGTTCTAGTCTACCCACACTTTGCCCAAAGCCAACCATATTCCTACCACTGAGGTATTTCTTTGTAGTATGATAACTTCTTGTAGAGGTATTTTATGTATTTGATTAGTTTTAGATTATTGTATTATTCCTTTCTATTATATTTTTTGTTTTAAATATATTTAGGTAAATTATTAACCATTTTAGGAACCTTTTTGGATATATTAAATCCCTTCTTAGGCCCCATCCTAAGTGTTTCAACACACACTGTAAAGATCAACCCTAATTCTTTATGGATCGACATCAATTACCTAATTGATACCAATTTTGAGATAATCAACATTGATTCCTATGTTTTCATTTATCTCTACATCCTGAGACTAGATTAGTATTCATAAATATTTCTAATTTACTATTTTAAAGTTCATAAATCATGCATTATTATATATAGATGACTTTGCCTAGTGTTATACATGATGTGGGTTTGATTCATGACTTACCCGTAGTTCCTCATCCCATATTCATCTATAAAATTGACATCTCTTTCAATTAGGACTTTATGTGATTTTATTTTCCCTAGCTCTAGAAGCTATCATCGAGCAACTAGAATCAATCCAAGAATAAGAGGACTTAGCCATAACATATTGGAATGAATGTTTCAATAATATTGATGCAATAGATTGATTTGTTTCATTTTAGTTCATGATCTCATCACATGCTTTATTGTAATTTATTTTATTCTAATATTCACTTGATTGCATAAATAGTGGATTAATATCCCTCTAAGGAAGTGTACCACTTCTTGGAACTGATCTTGTATCAGGTAGTCCACCCATCTCTATTATTAATCAATATTGTCCAAGTTATCTTTGTTGTGTAGGTAGTCCTTCCTAAGATAAAAAGGATCTCCCATCTCACTTGATCAATGGTGTACATTCCCATCATAGGTATTCCTCTTTCAAAACATGAAATCATTTCCATTTTTAGTAAGTCATTTTTATTAAGAAAATAAATCAAAAAAATACTAGAACACTAAGTTTACAAATTAGTTAGCCTACTATATATATATTTATCACCATTGTGCTTATTCATTTATATATTATTAACCCTATACTATGTTGACCCATATAAATTTATGGTTAATCATTTGGTGAAATTAGCCTCTATGTCTTTGTATGCAAATCCCTAATTTTATTAGGGTTTCTTATTTTTATGATTATTGTAATTTGTTTTAAATTTTGAATCTTTCATTTATAAATAGTGGAAAATGTTAATAAATTTTTTATTTCAAATGGAAGATAAAAGAACATTGGTTACTCATCTTAAAATGATGAGGGCTTAATATATGTATTTTTTTATATTACAAGATATGAAATAAATAAGCATGCTAAGGCTAAGTGTTCCTCACCTAGTGATGGTAAATCCTTAGGTGGTATTACAATTGATTATATACCTATGACCCTCCCCTTGGGCACATAAACACTTAATACTTATAATGGGGGTACTAGATATGTGTTCAAACCTTTGTTCCCTAAAACTACTATTGCTACATATTACATGGGAAACATTAGTACTTCAACTCAATTACAAGTTTCAATGTCTAAATTTCCTCAAACTATGTGTACATATCCTTTGGTAACTTCCAAAATTTACAACCTTAAATTCCAAGATGTGTAGGATCTTATCCAAACAATAAAAATGTTACAAGATAAGGTTACTAATATTGAACAAAATTCCATGAAATCACCTTATGCTATATATTCACAAGAGGTGTTTAATAACCCTCTTACAACTGAGATAATTTTGAAACCATTACTAACTAATTTTGTTACACCTAAGTTCATAATTTATGATGGAAAGGGTGATACTGAGAAGCACATTTAATCTTTCTATGCAAAATGCCTTGATTATGCCTCCAATGATAAAATTGACTAAACTATTTCCAAGGATCCTCAAGGACTATGTTCTAAGGTTATTCTATGTCTTAATTATTGAGGTATGTAACTTTAGTTATGTTGAGGCATTGATGTTTTCATTGATTTCAAAGGTAATTAAGTGTCGTTGATATCCCAAAGGTGTTATTTTTAAGATGCATGGTAAGTGATCATGATAGATTAAACATGGGCTAGTAGGTACTTGAGTTCTGCATAAGGTCTTAGCATAATGTTATGATATGACAAGCTTATGAGTAGTGTTGATTTGTATTTATATGAGAGATCATCAAAAAGAGAGTTTTTATTGTGTTAAAGTGATTTTTTTGATTAGGTCATTATTGACCAAGTTCATAAGAAATAAGTCTTTATGGATAAGGTGTATTATGAAGCCTAGTCTTGTCTTGGTAAAGGCACAAATAGTTCAGTCTTGACAAAAGACCTATATGGTTTGAGAAGTCTTGGTCAAATGAGAATGATAGGATATGTTGTGAATCTTGTCTCAAATGTTTGTAGATGAGTTGTGAGCTATAGAATGAGTCTTGAAGGTTCCAAAGTGGTATTTGGCCTTGTTTCTCTCAATTTTTACTCATTTTTTCATTAAGGAAGAAGGTAAGAAACTAGTAATCAGGGTATGGTAGAAGAACATGGTTGTTGTGCATGTGTGATCTAGATGAGTGTGAATATGTCCTTTTTGTATTGGAAGGATGAACTATTGCTTGCTAAATGGTTGATGGTTCATTTCTAGAGAAATTTTTGTAGAGTAATGGTACTTTGCCTCAAGAGTAGTTTTGGTAGAGGTTTGGATCTCTATTATAGTTACTATATTTCTAGAAGGAAGACTAGTTGGGAAGTTTGAATACCTATGTGCTATAATTCTTGTGATAATCCCTTTCTCACCTCCTACTCCCCTCCTTTTATAGGCAAAGAGATATAGAGGATATAATGTTACCTAGGAGGTTGGCTTGTTGATTTCGATGCTTTATAGTTCATTAGCACCAAGTAAGGTAGACATTAACTTACTAATTTTGATGCTCTATAGTTTGTTAGCATTTGGTAAGGTCTAAATATTAAATTATGTCATGTTATCTTGAACACAGCTAGTATTATGTTAGAATGGTGAGGACTTGATCGTTAATGGTTAGCCTAACCATCGGTGGTCATGCTAACCATCAATAGTCGAGTATCCAAAGGTAAAGGGTCCAAGATGGGTTTAAAAGGGTTAAGTGAAGGGTTAGTTAGTGAGTTAGTGAGTTTAGTTGGCTAAGTAACTAACTAGACCCAAGGTCTGATGGGTTGGTCAATGGGTCAGAAGGGTTAGGTAGTCTCGAAGGGGTCCCAAAGCATGTTGGCATCTAAAACCATTATGTATGGTTTTTTAGTGTCTATATTTTACCCCTTTTTGTTATGTAGTTTTGAATTAACAAGATGTAAAATAAAAATAGATTGTGGGTCAAAGGTTTGGTTGTTTCAAGTATGGGATGAGGTGTTCCCCCTCAAATTATGAGTTGATGAGGTGAAATTAAAATTGAGTTAGGGTTTGACAAGTAGTTTATGGTGAGTCATGAGGTTGGTGACAAGGGTGGTTGGGCATTTGAAGTGTAAACATATTCAAAAAATATGACTAAGTGTAATAACCAAGATCATGTAAAGACTAAGGTTGCCATAGTTGGTAAGATTAAGGTCAATTTTAAAAATACTGGTGATGGGGTAACCAGGCCACAACATTAGGCATAGCTAATTAGGTCATTCTGATCAAGTCTCCTAGATAGGGTTAGTGTTTTCATAGGTATCTGAGGTAGGAAGTGCTCTTGAGAAAACATAAATGGTCTTATGTGCACTAGGTGGTGTAAATTTAAATGTTCAACATTGCAAGGTTGGTTGGTGTGGTTAAAAGGGACCAACACAAGGAAGTCATAAAAATATGTGATAGTTCAGACCATGCAATGGCCAACATTGAGGTAGACATGGTTGGGTGGTTAGTTATTTGGAGAGGGTATTATTCGAATGTTAGTTTTGGTTTGGTGTATATGGTATCCTCCAAAAAGATGGTACTAAGGTGTTGGTGCCTAAATTTTTTAAAATGTGGCTTTCCTAATCATTGATGGTCAGAGGTCCCAAACTTGATCATTGATGGTGACCATGACTGTTGATGATTAAGGGTAAAACCTAAAACTATGGAACATAAAAATTGAAAATTATAATTCATTTTCACTATATGCTATTTGAATCTTGTGACTTTTGTGCTCTTGGTAATTTGGCATTTTGTGAGAAACAATACTGATGAGGTGGGGTTGACTAATGACTAGGTGGTTATTGATTGGTGGAGGCATGTGTTGAGTTTATTAGTGTGGGACTAAGGATGCAGGGTAGATAAGGTTACAACTAGGTAGGATGTAGGATTCATCCTTGATAGTGGTTGAGGAATGAGGTACGTGGTGTTTTAAATTGTTAGATTAGTTGATTTTAGTTATGTGTTAGTTGAATTTGGTTATTTTGTGTTTGTTTTGGTAGGGTTTTTGGGGGGTTTTCCCTAAATTTAGGTTTTACATGTGATTGGTAAAATTAATAGGTGAAAATCAAAATTGAGGGAGTAGTTGGGTTGGGTGTAGGGTAGAGGGCAGAGTTAGGTAATTTATTTATTGAATTTTTTTAGTTTAGGTAGGTTTAGGAAGGTAGATTCAGGTATTTTTCCATTGGTGATCACACATAGTGACCATTAGTGGTCTCACGTAACCATCAATGGTCAGAATTGACCTATCGATGGTCGACTATCAAAGCCAAATGATTACTTTACCATCAATAGTCATAGTGACCATTGATGATCAGGTGAATGGTAAAGGTGTTCAATAAAAATTTTGTAGGAAAATGGGTTGGGTTTTAAATAGTTTTAGTGTTGAAAATGCTAAGGTTTGGTTGGGATAGGGTAGCTTTCAAGTAGGAGTGGTGTGTTGAAATGTTTGTAGGTTAGGGTAGGTGTTTTTTGATAAAAAAGTTAAGGCTAGAGGTAAGTTTAAAATGTTGTAGCATTATAAAGGTAATATTGGAATAGGTTGATTTAGGTAGAATGAAGTGAAAGAACATGAGTAATGGTAATGTAAAAATAAGTGTGAATGCTAACTTTGAATTTTACAGGCACAAGATCAAATCTAGATGAGGGATCAAGTTCTTTAAATATTTACAGAGATCCATGGAGGGATGACTGAGGATGATTAGACACATATGGAGGAAGTTAGCCTCAGAGCTATGATATACTATCAACACATGTTGTGAGATATGATGATGATCATGGTCCTCATTGAGAGATGGGATCTAGCCATGAGCACCTTCCTTTTGCCAATAGGAGAGATGACCATCCTACTAGAGGATGTTTATAGGATCACATAGACACCCATTTAGGGGGAGATGATATACCATATTGAGATCAAGGAGAGGGATGAACATATGGAGCTTTTGTATGGTAAGGATTGGGCCTTTGCTAGTTGGCATGCCAATGACTTTAATTACAGGCCATTATATTAGAGGGCTCGAGATGATAGACATTTTATGATGATGATGATGAAAGTCTCTTATTTTGCATTACTAGATTCAAGTAGTGGGCAGTTTCCTTATCTACTATTGGGAGTGTTGGTGGAGATTTTACTTGGTAGGATAGTGTTTGGGTGAGAACTAGTTTTGTTATTTCAGATATACATGGAGCTATGGGGATTTTGAGCTCACTAGTGATATGGGATCAACATGGGGTTTGTACTCCATTGTTGGGCCTATGAGCATATTATGGTTTTGAGGCTAATGGGGCTACCATGGGAGGGATATCCCAATATGGACTTTAGAGTGGGTTTTATGCAGTGGAGGGGTGAATATGTACTCATATGAGTTAGAGGAGGTATGAGGCATATCAATTGGTTCAAGGATGCACTAGATGGCTTAGTTGGGGTAGATGTGGTCTAGAGGCTATATGTCAGATTTATTAGGTGGGATCACTACACTTATCATACATTATCATTATAGAGTTGGAGGTGGATTTATGGGAGGAGAGAGGGTGAGACTAATATCATCACATTTGATATATTTTAGAGGTAGTTTGGCTTTGTGTAGGGGATTCTAGGTCTGTTCTTAGGATACAAGAGGGAGGATGCTAAGTTTTTGCTTCTTGAAACTAGAGGAGGTGGTCCTAGATCATGAGGAGATACCATTAGATTAGGGGTTAATTATGATAGTTTTGTCAATGGATATGAAGCATGGTAATGAACCCTTTATGTAGTAACTAATTTTGGGTGGGTTGATGGGGACCAACAAGCTATGAATGTGGATCTAGCTAGTGGGGGTCCATAGGTACAATTTTAGGGAGGTGGCCCTGATGGACAAGTAAGAGTAGCACTATCTACTGCATAAATTGTGACATTATAGGGTTAGCTACCACCATGATAGGTGAAAGGGATCATGTTAACACATCACTAGGCTTGGTGACATAGGAGAGGGACACCTTGAGATAGATGGGAGGAGTAGTGAAAATACCAAAAAGACCACCAAGTACCATCCCTATGGTATATTACTTGGCCACAATCGAGGATTTGAGGTATTATGAGGCCATAGTTGTAACACAGTGTCCTGATCAACCCTAATGGGTGAGTACAGAGCCAACTTAGTAGGTGGGGAAGTTGTGGTGACTCTAAGTTAGTAGGTTAATTTGATGGGTGGAAAGGTAGGAATCTTAGGAAGCTAGGCACTACATGGTAGTGGTAATGTAGGTAGGGCCAGTGATAGTGGTGCCCTAGGGGCATGATGTGATATGCTATGATGTATAGATATAAGTGTACATGATTTTGGTACTAGCCTACATGTCGATGCAATGAGATGTACATGTTATGGGAGAGAGATATAAATTATTACATGTATTATTTATGTTGATGAAATGATGTGTATGATGTTTATGATGCTCATGATGATATATAAATGTGATTTATGGTTCATGGTTCCTGTTTAAATGTTTATGCTTTATGAGATGTGGACCTAATAACTTAGGCATGTGATGATTATGGATGATGTTTTATTTTTTTCATGGATATGATGTTTATGATTATGGATGGTTTGATTATGGTTATTGATGTGGTTTATGATACAATGTTATGTGATGTGATTTATGAGTAGGGATAGGATGATAATCATAGATATATGATTTGGTTTATTTCATTGATTATAGATGTGATGTTTTAAATATGGCTATGATGTTATGATGTATAGTAATTTTCTTTATGGTTATGACGTTAATGAAAGGACATAAATCAAGTTAGATAACAAACTAGACACAGGAAAAGAGATAAGAATCATGAGACATATGTCTACATAAACCAATGATGAGAGGCTTCAAAAAAATCATGACGCTTTTTGATTGGTAGGGACAAAACAAAACCAAATTTAGATTGGTTTAAGAAACATAAGCCTTTTAAATATTTTGCATTAGCATGATTTGGTTGATAAAAAGGTGTCTTGATCACATTGTGTTAAGTAAGATCATAATCCCTTGACTTGTAGATGTTATAAAGGGGAGGTTGGTGGTAGGTGAAGGGTAAATGGGTGATAAGTAAGGTAACCTTATGTGGGTTAATTTGACCCTTCTATATGTGACTTAACAACCATATTAGACAAGTCCATTTCTTCATGCAAGGTGTAGACTGATCAATGTGGGAAGTCTACTAATGCTAGATATGTAAGCTAATTATAAATTTATTGGGATATCTTGTTCTAATTTTGATATAAGGTTTTTTATTAATATTGTTTTGATAAGTTTGTGAAGTTGATTGATGCAGGAAGCTTCAAATGATTGATTTTGACAAATTTGACTTAACCATCCTTTAAGGGAGTGGTTTAAGTTTGGGTTTGTTTAATTGGTAGCTGTCCTTCAAGGGAGTAATCTATCTTTTAAGCAATTTAGTTTTGGGTAGTTTTCCTTCAAGGGAACAGTCTGCAATGATAGATACATTTGACCCAAGTGATATTTTCGTATTCCAAATTGTTTTGATGTTAGGTTTAGATATGGACAAGTTTATATAGGATTAGAGGTTTACCTTGATAAGGGAAAAACTTTAGAAACAAAGGTTAATGATAGGTGAAAGGTTTTTGAGAGACAATGACCATGGGATTTTGTTCGGATAGAGACAAACAATATCCATGAAAACCATACTATGGGTAGAGCCATGGTACCCATATTTAGGATTAGGCTATGACTATGATGGTTAATCACATAGTTCTTTATTGTAATCAGTTGTCCTCAAAAGGATAGGGATAGGTAAGTGAAGGTGAAAATATCATAAATCAAAGGATGAGCTTAAGTTAGCAAGAAGGTGAGTTTTATCCTTGTTTAACAAAAGAAAGGACACATATGTGAAGCATTTAAAGGCTCAAGTTCTGGTTTGCCTTCGAGAGAGGACAAATGATAAAATCCTGATCCATACTTATGGGTTACGATATAGGGTCCAAGCCAATTGAAATTAAACTTACCTCTTTTAATTTTATCCATATTGGTCACATGCTTATTTTCCTTTAGGACAAGGCGTATAATATTGAATTCTCATTATTTCATGTGTTTTTTATAGGTGTGATTGATTCATTCTTGGTAGACATGAAGATGGTTAAGCACTACTAGGTGATGTTCATCAAGTATCTCAAGTCATGATACACATTCTTGATGATAGTCACTCTCAAAAATGATGTCTTGTAATGATATGCAAAGAGAAGGAATCTAGACTTCAAGAGGCAAAACTACCTCTGCTCTAAAGACTAGGGAGAAAGGATTAGCACCTATAGAGGTTAAAATGATAGTGTGATAGGCCCATAAAGTGAAAGGTATGTGCAAGTGTCAATCCCAACCTAAAGCATTGACTAATTTGGTTAACATTTTGTTGAGGATTTTATTAGAGGCTTTCACCTATCTATTTGCTTTTGAATGATAAGGCAAGGAAAAACTTAACTTGATGCTAAATGTGTCACAAAGACCTTAGACTTGCTTATTTTTGAAATATTTACCATTATTGGTGATGATTTTATGGGGAAAACCAAAATGATAGATGATATGATGATTGATGAAGTTGACTATCTTGTCGGCTTTGGTCAAGATGAGGGGAATAACCTCCACCCACTTGGTGAAATACTCGGTGGTGGTGATGATGGATTGATGCCACTATGAAGAATGAGGATTGATTTCCCTAATGAGATCGAGGCCCCATTGTGATAAGGGCCAAAATTCCTTGGATACTTGAAGTCCATGGGGAGATCCATGATGCAAATTAGTGTGTTGTTGACATTTAACACACTTCTTTACATAATCACATTTATCATGAGCATCACCTTCTCTACACTTTTTAGAATTTACGTTAAATCTTTCACTTCTTATTCAAACTCAAACTCTTTATTTTTATCATTCTATTTCATCTTCTCTCTATGGTAAACTTCATAAAATATGCTCTTAATTATTATATTCTCATATTTCATTTCTTTTATATCTTGCCTCTATCTTCTTTGCACTTCACTTGGGTACATATTAGTCTTTACTTGAGACTTTCTCTTTCGTTGTCCCAATTTGGGACTTTTCTCTTCTCTCTCTTGAGGTTTTTATAGATCTCTTCAAGGGATTCTCAAACTTCTCAAATTTTTTTACTATACTACTATAACTTTCATTAGCACCTCACATAACAATCTTTAACAAATATCAAATAACAACCTTCAATCATTCAAAAGCATAAACTTAATCCAGGACCTTACCCAATATGATACCACTTGATGTAGAGAAAACCTATACACTTGAAAGAATTGAAACATGTATTGATATCATATCATTACCTGGCTCTAATTAGTTTCCTTTAAATCCCTTTCTTTGACTTTGACCTTGCTTTCATCTTAATCTCTCTTCTTCTTCACTCTTTGGATTCACTAGGCTCTTAAGCCTATTTATATGTATAATATATTGTACAATCATAAAGGTATATCAGACTTCCTCCTATTATACATTCTATTTATTTTCACCATCATTATCTTCTTCACATATTTCATCCCTTCATTCTCAGTTCAAACTAGCTCTTTTCTTGAAGTAGGTTCATGGGCTTGAAAGTCTAAAACAAGCATCCAAGGTTCTTTGTATTTTTATCAATGGTTCATATGACCATACACTTTCCCATTATAATTTTCACATACATCCAATAAATCAACATAATCATCAAGAAGGAAATTTAAACTCAACTACACTTTCACTCTCTAAGGCCTCTCTCTTGTAGCCTTATTTTTATGCAAACCTCCTTGGTTTGTATAAAATGGAAAGGATATAAATAATATAAAAAAAATTTTGGAAACCCATTAATACCTTCATACTTAATAAAAATTTTATTGACTCAACTCCCAAGGGAAGTACCCTTTCTTAACTCCCCTCATTGTTAACTAGGTCTCTTAAGGCTTAATGTCAAGCCATAGTACCAAAAACCATACCATACAGATTGGTACCACTCTAAAAGCTCATAAATCATCTATTAAACATTAAATTACACTTGATTAAAAAATTTCATGAATTTTGACTAGATAAAACTCAAGTTATTCTACTTTTAAGGTATAAACCCTAGGTTGGTCTCACTGCATGCTTGTGTAGGCTGAGAGCAAAATAAAAGAGTTTAAATTATTTTTAAAAAACTTAAAACTAAACTAATACCTGGGAAAGTTATTCCATGACTTTATTCAACTCATCCATCCATTATTTTAACTGGTCTAGCCTTCAAACATCTTCTACAAGCTAAAACATATGGTTTTTGGTCTCTTTCTAGGACTGTGTATACATAATAAATGGTTTTGAGTACTTAAATAAAATTTTAATATTATAAAAGGGATATGAATATTATACATGGTATTACCAACCTTAACACACCTTATCCAATAGTTATTTGTCTTTAAAAAATCCACAAACCACTCCCACATGTAAATCTATAGAGTTTTATGTTCTCTTGATTAGACTGTACAAGGCTTTTTTTTATGTCTAATAAATCCAAGGCCATCTGAACCTCAAAAAGACTTGTGTTCATAACCTAAAACTCTCCTCTAACCTGATAAAACTAACCATTCTATAATCACAAGGACAAATCCTCAAAACTACATCAACTGGTTACCGTTCTTGATTTTGCACAACCAAAATGGCTCCTCCATAGACTGTGTACATAATATTGAAACAATTTAAAAGAGTGTGCTCTCAAATCTGATACCCAATAATCTAAATACATAATAAACACTCAAAAAATAAAATTTTATTAAATTATATAACCAACAGCAAATAAATGATACTCCACCAACCTCTCTTTTCTCTTAAATCTTGATTGTGACAAAAAAACATGGTTATTTAACTTAGAGTGTGTATTTGGGCCTTCCCTAATTTAAGCATAAACATTCAATATTAATTAAAGTAACACAATAATATAGGATGAAACACATGCCAATGATCATTTCCATTCACAAGTATAGTCTTTAAACTTGCTTTTATTCATTAATCTCCACACTATATGCAAAATTTAACAAAGGTAGACATGGTCTATTGGATTCTTGATATTTATTGCCTTTTTCATAGTTAAAACCTATCTCTCCTTACTCTTATACCACCCTATTCTATGTTAACCTCACTTCTACAAATAGTCTATTCTTCTTATTATGCTAAAACATACAAATAACTTCTTCTATCTTTCTAACTCCACATATGGAGGGTAGTTACAACAACTTTCTTGAATTTCACTTTGTTATATCATGAATTGTAAATTAATACACCCCATATACATATTATAGGACCATTACCAATTATTTTCAAATATTAGAGTTCACCAAGACTCTAAAACTTCCCTCAAACTAGACTTAGAAATTTAAAGTTTCAAAATAAGCTTTATAGCAGGAAAACCAAAGACCTATGAACACACAAGTTCAATGACTCTTAATGACTCCAAACCATACCAAGGGACCCTATAAGACCCATAACACCCCAAACCAAACTTGAAATGACCACTATAAGACACTTAAATATATTTACTTTCGCAATTCTTTTTGATGCTCTGCATCAAACTAGGTCACTATATGAGCCATAATTGCCAAGTTACATGTTGTATCCTTATTGACACACAAACCAACATAGGGAAGAAATACAAAAATATGAGGACCTCTTCAAATTATTGACTATGTAGGAAGTATCTATTAACAGATGGGTCCTTGGGGTAGCTCAATGCCATGTGTCCACTAACCCAGTTTTTTCACAATCACTCTAAGGGTG
Organism: Torreya grandis; assembly: GCA_037957365.1. Taxonomy (NCBI): domain Eukaryota; kingdom Viridiplantae; phylum Streptophyta; class Pinopsida; order Cupressales; family Taxaceae; genus Torreya; species Torreya grandis. Next base: position 1,521,948 of record JARHVA010004484.1, read on the forward strand.
AAAAAGCTAGGGTTTGATCATTTGACAAAGAGTGATAGTCTAAGCATAAGATTTGAGCACACTAGAGTAAAGGTGATAGAAACCTATAAGTTTATAGGTGGTCATACCCAGATACAGTTGATATTCCATAATGTACACCTACATCAAAGTTAGATAGTCTCATTGATGCAACTATCTAAATCTAATACAAGCAATCAAGGCCCTAAAATATAAATTTTTAGAATTTGACGATTGTTCTAAGATTATGATTTAGTCCACTTCCAATCTATTTCAGTTTATATTAAGATACACACATTAAACTAGTTAAGTAATTTTTTTAATTCATTGTAATATCAATCAATAGATATACTTTCTATTTTAACATATCTTAGTATTATAAATTTAGAATATTGTTTATCTGAGTTTGTGAATTAGTTGGTTGCTATATATCTATTTATTACCCTTATACTTATTCATTTCTATATTATTAACATTATACTATATTAACCCATCTTGATTTTGGGTTAAATAGCTTGTAACTTAGTTAAGGGTTGCTTCAAGTGAATAGTATCAACTTTGTAAAGAATAAGAAAACTTTGGTCAATATGCAATACTATAAGTGTGTCCAAATAATGAAATTTCTAAGTAGTAGAATAAGTCACTTAGAGGTGCATTTATAGGGTGAAATCTCATGCTACCTATCTTTAAAATACAGACCAACCTGTAAGGGAGGGTTTATCTTTGAAAAAGATTCACTTTCAGAAGAGAGATAAGATCGACCTATAAAGGATGAAATGGATTGACAAATTTCTACTTAGAAAATTGTCATCTAATCTTAAGAATTTGAATGTTCATATACATGATTAAAAACATTTTTTATTAATTTATAGTAGTTATGTAAGTATAAAACAATAATTTCTATAAAAATACTTAGAATAGAGAAATGGCGAAACAAGACTAATCTAAATAATCAAATCAACTATATTAAATATAGACTAAAACTAACATTATAAAATATTCATGACCAAATTTAAATATTTATACTTTCATATTTATATATTATATAAAACCTCTTTATTAAAAAATGACGATTTTTTTCTATAATAAATTTTCTTAATTTTATCATAACTTTTTTATTATCCAGTTTTTATTTATTTATTTTTAATCGGTATTTGGTTCTTTTTTGAATTGGGGGAACCTTCTAGACCCGTGGGAAGCAGTGTCACATGAGGAGTCAACTACCAATGGCAAGGGAGACTTGAACACAAAACCTCATGGGTAAAGCCCACCTTCCTTCATTGTTAGTCATGTTATAGTTTTTTCCCAACCTTATTTTTTAAAAACACCATGGAAAGTCGAGTGATTTGAGTGTACTCTAAAATTCTAAGAGATAAAGTGTTTGTTCCAATCATTCATTAAATAATATCAATAATTTTAGCTCAATATAATAATAATAAAATATTTTGTTTTACTATAAATTTTATTTATTTTTGTTGAAAAGGTGTTTGCCTACTCATTCCATAGTGCTCATAATTCTGAAATAAATAGGTTTATGGCCAATTAGCATTGTTCTTCTTACCCTACATGTTCCAACTTGTATTTGAAATGTAAGTTAAAAAATATGTCATATTTTAATAATTAATATAGATATTTTTAATTTATTTAAAAATTGTTGATAAATATCAATATTAAAGTTTTTATTATATATATTTTTTATATCATAAATATTAATAATTTTATTATTATTTTTTAAATATTTTATTGATTATTAATTAATTGTATCAATCTAATCACATCAAATTAAGAAAAAATATTTCCAAAACAATATTCCAAACTTCATTTTATGGTTAAAATATCAAGATTTTTTAGATTGACATTTCTAGAAAAATTAAAATATATATAAATGACAATTAAATAGACATCAAATTTAAAATATAAATTAAAGTGAATACATTCACAAATATTACAATGCATTGTCCCCTTCTCCACCTCTAATTATCATTGTAGAATGTCTATGACATAAAAATAATTTTAATTAAATTTTAAAAAAATTAATTAATTTATATATTATTATTTATTGGTTTATGAGACTTTAAAAAAAAGAAAACATGGAAAAATAATATATGTTAAATATTATACAAGAAAAACCTAAATATAAATTAAATAAATGAAAATAAACACATGAACATAATAAAATACCATAAAGAAAATAAAAAAAGGAACCTTATATAATATGAGATGAAAATAGAAAACAACAATTTAAAAAAATAAAATAATATGAAGATCTAAAAAATGAAAGTCTTATGTAATAAAATGAACTTTGTTATTTTAAATAAATATTTCGACAATCAAAATGATGAAGATATATACAATTAATATAAAAATATATAACTCATTAAATTTGTGATATTTTACATATCTATCATATAAATTTAGAAGATAACACTTTAAAAATAAATAAATAAAAATAAATTACAAAAATTTTATGAGACAAGTCACATAAGTGTAAAGTTCATTGTTCCTATGTTAATCAAAAGTTAATATGAGAACATTTTTTAGAAACTCTTGTTAAAATTCGTTAAGGATAAGATAGGCTAATTACTTCAACAAAAGCATTAAGTACCTAAATTTGTTAAAGCACGAGAATCTCCATCAAAAATCCTTTTAGCGTTTATTATACTTAAAACTGAATGGGATATAAAAGAATCTCAATTAAAAGAATGTCAATTTGCGTTAGTAGGGTGATTTTAAGTGGTAAGTTATTATGATTTTTATATAAACATTTGTGTTCAATTTTTTATTTGTGAAATTTATACATTATAGAAAATAAAATTTAATTTTGATTTTTTCATGAATTTTTAAATTTGTAATTATTGTTAAATTTAATATCAAGGCTACATTTTTATAAGTTATGGATAGATTTAACTCAATAAATATATATTAGTTATTTAAATTTAAGGACAATCAATTTTATACTTAAATTTAATATTAAATTTAAATAATTCAATTTTTTTCGAGAATTAAGTATTTATAATTTTAAGTAAATTTTTAGGAGATAATTGTAATTGTTTTAGTTGAAGGCCGTTCAATATTGCACTTATTGAATTTAGTATCAACATAAGTAATTTAATTTTTGCAGTCATTGAATTTAGTATCAACATAAGTAATTCAATTTTTGTAGTCATAAAATTTAGTAAATTTGATCCAATAGGTATCTCTTCATCATCTAAATCATATGTAAATTTAACCTAAAAAATACCACTCAATTTTCTAAACCAAAGGAAACCCATAAGAAAAATTTACCAAAAAAAAAAAAAAAACTCAATTAATACAATATTTAAACCATTATACTTAAAAAATTATTGTATAGCACTCGAAAAAAGGTTATTTGTGGAAGACACTGAAGTGAAATGGAAATCATGTTAACCCTAATAAGATTCATTTCTTATTCTTTTTCTTCTCATCTACACCCTTTCTTTGCTAATGGCCACTTCGTATGAATTCATATTTTATATTGATTATTGAATCCTTATAAAATATGAAACATATAGAACAAAAATAAAAAATAAAAAATAGATGAATTTTATTCATAAAAATATGAGTAAGACTAGATATTCTTTATAATATCATTTCTATAATTAGACATGGTGGAAATGAAGGTACCCAACTCATTTTAATTCATAGAATCCAGAAGCTCGTGGATAGTAGTCAACTTACATAGTTTGGTGAAGTTACTTCTCACATTAGTAAGATGAGGACATGTTAAAAAGAAATGGTGATCATAGATTCACACACCTTCTAGAAGTTCTTGGGTTAGTCTAATAACTAGTTTCATTATGGAGGTCATGAGCATTGGTCCTTATTTTAACAATACTCATTATATTCTTTAAACTAAAAAAGTTGGAGGAATAATTGTGATTAAAAAATTGGACATTATACACTCTTCATAGTATTTCATCATCCTCTTGTTAACGTATTTATTTTCGCTCGCTATTTTTTCATAAGCTTAATATTTGGTATTATATATTACTAATTAGATTGTTATCTTCTTATACATTTGATTTTTTAGCCAAACTTCAATATCTCTATTGTAATGTTTCTCTAATCAATGGTGATTTCTACTCAAATTAGAACAAATAATTAAGAGTTTGGTATTATTCAAATTCAATAACTTATTTTAATATTTTTGATATCTACTCATAATTTTAAACTCCACAAAAGTACACCTCACCTCAATAAAAATACTTTGGTATGATGTATTATATTATATTTTAAATTTTTAAATATTGTTAAATTTACTCAATTTTGTTTTAAGTCATATGGGATATGCTACAATCTCATACCTCACAATTATATAAAATAATTGGAATGGTTAATGACCATATATATATATATATATATATATATATATATATATATACTCATGTCAAAGCTCAGAATGTTTACATTTATTTTTATTTTATAAATAACTTTCCAACCATCAATATTTTAAATTTTAGTATAATAGTTTTAGTTTAAATAACAATAAAAATAATTTCCTTATATATTTGTATAATTATATTTTTTATATAATATTGTTATAATTTTAAAATTAGAAAGTATAAATTTAATTTTTATTATCATTATTTTGTTAATATTATTAATGAGTTTATAAAAAAAAAAGTGTTAAAGAAGTTTGAGTCACTTGTAGAAGTTACTAATAATATATGCAAGAGAAAAGTGTCATCAATATATAAATATAGGATAATATTAAGCTCAAATATATTAATAATAATACCTCCCTACCTTTTAAGTATTAAAAATAAAATAGGTCAGAAATATTTGGGAGATAGGAAAAACCTTTGCTAGTGCACATATATTTTAGTTGATATTTATTGAATATTTTTACTTAGATTTTATTTTGGGAACAAAAGTTTTTATAAATATTAATTACATTATTGGAGTTTTTAGAAATAAATTTTTTCAATTATTTTATAGGTTAGTTCACAGGAGTTAAATATTTTTAAAGGTAATATAAAAAATATAAGAGATTTTTTTTCTCTCTATAAAAACTTTACTAATAATATTAAGGATGATAAGGTAATTAATAGTAATATGTTCATTCTTAAAACATATTTTAATTTTAATATTTTTATTATTATATTTAATTTAGTAATTAATTTATTTTATAAGATTAAATTAAATATTTTTTAAAAATAAGTATTGATCATAATATTTTAATAATTAATTGATATTTTTTGATTTTTAATTTTGAATATAAGAACAAGAAAACTTTCATTTCACATTTTAGGGAAGCCTTACATAAAACCCTTGTATGAAAATATGTTTGATATGTAGAACAAAGTTCATACTCCCAAGTGTTAAATTTTAAACTTGTTATAATTCAATATATTTAGATTCACCATTTTCAAATGTTTCATAGTAAGTTTATTTTCCATTTAAAAATAACTTTGAATTAGAGTTAAGTGATTTAGGTGTGCTCCAAAGTTATACAGGATACATTGAATTTATTAAGGTAGTGACGACTTCTTTCTACCCTTAGGCCTAGAATGGAGTCAACCTATGCCTTGAGTATCCAAGTTTACCTATGGTCACCCTTCTCATATCTCTTGAAGTGTTAGGGTAGTTCAAAAGGAAGATCACAAGTCATCATGTCAAGGCAACAAGCCAAGTGAGGTGCTATGTCAAGGTATGTTATGATAATTGTCTTTTACACCCTATTTGAGCTTGTATTAAATTATCTCTTTGTGATTAGTTATGTATAAGGATCCATAATATGCCTTGGGGTGGTCCTAATGGTATACACTTACTCATATGAAAGATGCCCCAATGTTACAACTTATAACCTATCATGAATCCATCTAGTATGTTGAAAGCCTAAAAAGTATGGTAAGATCATAGGGGTCAAGGATGTTATAATAAATATGTGGTAACCTTATTTAGCTCTTTATCATGTTTTAAGGTCTCTTGACAGATATTGAGGTAGCTTACATTTGAGCTTTCACTTGAAATCATATATTGCCTTAGCCCATATAATGATGCTAGTTTGACCCTAAAACACCACTAAGACCATCAATCATGCCCTCAAAGGCCTCTATGATTACCACAATGCCATGATCAAATGGTTTCATATGCAAAGGGATGTCTTTTCCTAAGTCAAATGCTTTATTGTCCACCAAAGTGGCTCACAAATGGGAAATAATGGCTGTTCAACTTCCCCCATCCATACTTCATGTTTTGAATTGAATTTGACCCCTTGTTTCTATCCTGTAACCCACCAATAACATTTCAAGGTCTAAAAACTTGAGAAAATGTAGGAAACTAGTGTTTTGTAGGAGTTTTCAAGCAAGTATGGATCGATACAGTATAGACATGTTTAGAAAGTGTCAAGAATATATAGAGGGGATTTAGTACATAAATTAGGTGAGATAATCTAGGATTGTCAAGACAATAAAGATACAAAACTGACCCCTCTTCATTTTCCTCCTTGCCATTCATGGATAACACCTCAGGTTCTTGTTCAATATAGACAAGAGAGAGAAGATGGAGACTTGAGCTCTTGGTCAGAGGAAGGGGATCTAATGGCCTTCTCATCCTTGACATTGTTTTGCATAATAATGATCTATGATTTATGAACAAATGTTAAGAACTTAAGGTAGTCAGACTAGCTTTATACATCCACACAAGGTCAAGAATGGAATAGTTTTAGTGTGTTTCTAGCCTAGTTAAAGAAAGTGGTAGGTGTGTGTGGTTTATAAAACTCTTCAATGTCCTACCATTAAATTATACACCCTAGTGTGTGAGAATATGGGGGAAATAAACCTCTAAGTTATCATAAGTTGTAGACTACAGATAATGTTTTCTTAATGATGTAGTCCCCTCCAATGCATATATCTAAGACAAGATAGTAGTTTGAGGTTTAATGATGGTTTCATGGAGTTATTTAGATCTTATTGCCTCATTATCTCAAGTGAAGTGATCATATGGACCTTCAAATCTCTAAATAATTATACCTTCAAATGAGTATAATAGTTTAGTTGATCTTTATGGATTGATTATTTCATGGTGATGGTTATTGGAGGTCATAAGGAAACCATAAAGGCAGTAGAGGTATCATGAAAACATGTGGAAGGGTCTCTATCTCATAAAAATTAGATCTCATTATGGTTCTCATAGGCAAAAAACCATGAACTAGTCTTCCAATGCCTTCACATACTAGTTTAGTAGAAGTTAAGGCTCTTTAGCAGAATTTAAGGTATTTGTGGAGTCTTAGGTTTCATTTCCCCCTTCATATGCCTAATCAACCATCTTCAAATGTCTTTCCCTATTGAGTATGTGAATAAGGGTTGTCTAGACTCTCCATAGGTAAAGTTGATCATGAATCAATAGTCCATATAAACCTCTTAAGGAACCCCTGCTATTTAATGGTCTCATCAAACAAATTCATCTCATAATAGTCCTCGAGTTCCAAGTTAAAGCTCTATAGGATCATATAACTATTACGTATTGGTTTAAGCCTCTCTACCCAATACTAAGGCATGGAAACAAGGTATAAATGTTACATAATACTACCAAAAGCATTGAGATGATGAGAAAAGGGCCTATTCAAGTATAAGTACTATTGAGGAAACTATAACCAAGTCTAGAAGGTCAACTCAAACTCAACCTTAAAAGGGCTCTCATAGACCACATACAACTGAATCTTAAGGATGTAAAGAAGGGTCATAGATTGTGAAGATGACTACCTTAATGAGTGTTATGAAGTTCAATAAAGGTCAAATAGGTCTCAAACATGATATGAAATCCCTCCTTCTATTTAGTTCATCATGTGGTCAAACTCCATTGATAGTCACACACCAAGATCACCAAGCTCAAAGCTACTATAGCCTACCTCCAATATTGAATATAAAATTTTATATAAACATGGAGGAAAGAACTTAGATAGAGAGGTAGGGTATAGAGGTCATGTCCTTAAGAAGCAAATAAACATGAAATGATGACCAAGTAAGCTCATTCAGACATAAGTAGTGGCATAAATGCTTTCAAATCTATCCAGCCAACCAAAATGCCTGACTAATGTGATTAACAAGGATAAATAATGATCATATCAACCCTTTTTAGTATTTTCATCTTCCTCAGTACCCTAAAGGGTGTGATCAAGCCAAGAAGCTACCTATTCTAGGTTAAACACTTATGACACATAGGCTTATGCATGATTGTATATGTGAACTTTGATAGGAGAGAGGGGAGGCCAAGTACTAAAATTTATAGTTATATCTTGATAAAATTGTTACATGAGCCCCCCAAATTCTACCCATAATGAAGAAGATAAGACATAGGTCCTACCTAGGCCTCTAACATAGCTGGCTAAATACTCAAGCTGGGTAATGAGACTCAAAGAAGACCTAAGAGAGAGAAGGGATTGAGATGATAGTCAGGGTAGTTGAGGGCATATGTATAAGGTAGACATAAGAGGGAAAGGGATGGTATGGTGACTTTGAAGCCATTAATGACTACCTACAAGTGACTCAAGGTTATGAAGGTCAGTCTAAGCTTATAAGACCTAAGACCATCCTTGACCCTCAAGACATCATCTCTACTTTAGTGACATATTAAAACCACATGATAGAATTAAGGACATGATAGGGTGTATGATGTTTATATAGGTATTAAAGGAGGGTTTATAGGTAGAGGAAAGCATAAAAGTGTCCATTTTGGTCCTATCACCCCTCTTGAGCTCTATTGCCCTAATCAATGATGTCAAGTTACCATCTCAAGAAATCATATCTCACATGGCATGATGACTCAGGCATGGTTCTCTTAAGGGTATTTGAGGACCCATATGTGATTAATATCCATGGAAGAAAGAGTTACATTAAGGAACCCATCTATATGAATAATCCTTAATCAAAGAGCTTGAAGGCCATCAACTTTCACTCAATACTCACTATACAATTTGCATGGGACCAAGAGACATTAAAGAGATTTAAAGAGGTATATGGGATATAAATCCATGGAAAAATGTTTTGGTTTTGAGGCCTATACTCTATGAAACCTCATTAAGATTGTTGACCACCAAAACCCTCTCTAAACATTGATTAAGACGCAATGAGGAAATTACACCCTAAAATGCTTCCAAATGAGGTAGTTGGTCCTTGAAACAATCTTGATGATCTCTCAAGGTCGCATGGAAACCCAAATGGTCTATTGGTTAGCATGTGTAGGGTATGTAGTGTATGGATTAGGCCTGAATAGAGCTACTCTAAGCCTATACTCAAGAGATTATAAGAGGTCTACATATTATATATGTTTTTGAGGAGGGAGAGGGATATATAAGTCTCAAAGATTTGAATAATGACCACCTATAGAGGTCTCCATGTCTAATAGTCACTTGTAGACATGTCTAGGTGCCTAGTTAGAGGATTGTGCATTTATAAAGGAGAAGTAAGTGGCTCATCCATGTTGACATAGATGATCTAAGATCCCTAAGAGGTGAATTACATACCGTCAAGCATGGCTAAGTGCTTCATATCTCTAGTTTGGAGTCAATATATAAGATCTCTAACTTTAGGCCTATTGGGATATCACCTTTCCCAAGGCATGACTACTTGAAGAATAAAATAGAGGATAAAGGGAGTTAGATAACACCTCAAAAAATCATGGATATACTTTTCAAGGATTTTTAGATGTGTAAGAAATAGTGGTTTTTAGAAGAAATATCAAAATTGGTCACTATGTCCCAAAATCACTTGAGAGTGCATAGAATGCACAATTTTCACCTGAGGAGTAACTTGATAAGCTAAAAAATGTACTAAATGATAGCTTGGGGTTTTGATTAATTTAGGAAAGTTTAGGGGACTTGTCTAAAATAAACTAGTGACATTGTTTCTTAGGTTAAGGGCCTAACCTTTATGAACCATTGCTAAGAACCTAAACCCCCTTAAACTACCATAAAACCCTAATAGTGGCCCGATAGAGGAAGAATTTAATAATTTGCATCCAAATGAATTATAATGGCTTGGGAGACACCACAAGATCATATCACACTTTTAGGAGATCCCATCCATGGAATTGGTCTATATGGACCTACCATTAACACTATTTTAGAAAGGTTTAAGGATAAATCCAAGGTGAAGATCTTAGTGAAAGGTTATAAATAATATGAGGTGTCTTCTAATTTCTCAAACTAAAAACACTCTTAGTTCATCCTAGACAAGATCTTATAGGTTTTCACCAAAGGGCTAGTCTAGAAATACTAGTAAAGGGTGGCCTAGTCACTTAGGTAAACAAGAATTGTAGGTGTTCACCATTAGAAAGACATAATTCATGGTATAATATAATTTTATAGACCTATAACATGATTATTCACCTATTATTAATATTTTATTCAAGTCTCATGTTCATTTAAGCAACAATCAAATAATCAACTATGCCTAATTGCCTAATATGCCTACTTGGTCAACAAAGGGAGATGTTCATTGGCATAAATGGATAATATGGAGTAAATACAAGTAAAAATTCCTTTATAACTACCTCATGTAGCTTATAAGGCCCATTTACCATCTACCATGAAGGATGGGGTAGTTTTCTAAGTCATATTAATATGCAAAAATGATTCATGGGGGGACCTAATTGAACCAATTTGATGCTTTGTAATTTTCAAAATCAGAGGTAATTAACCAAATTGGAATACTCATATTGTGAATGGGGTCAACCTTGGCAAAAAATAGACTTCAACAACCCAAAATACTCATTGAATACCACCAACCATGAAGGCAATGCATGGGAGAAGTGTGGATGCTAGTTGTAACTATCAATTGAATAAATTATAGTCATTCATGACCTCTTCATGACTTTCTATACCAAATTATATTATCCCTCTTCACGTAAAATCAAAAAGGAGCAAGTGTGAGTAAGGCACCATCTGAGACAAATTTTGTTAATTTCCATGAAGGAGATAATACTTTTGAGCAATGTGTAGCCAATTGGATGGAACAAAGGTCACCATAAGGTCTAAGCCTATCTCTAAGTTCCATATTAAGACCTACATGCCTAACTTGTCTAGTGTCAATTGTAATATCATAGATGAAGATGAACACCCCAATGACCAAGATCCAATTGAACCACTTGAAGGTACATTATATTTTATTCTTGATGAATGGGGGTAGATAACCATGACTATGATCCTTACAAGAGTATATAAGAAGCAAGTTTGGGTGTCTATTGTATGCATGAAGAAGGGGATATCATACTAGCTCTCACTAACCCAAGCCAATATCATGGAGTATGGAGTTTGTTATTTTATGGCTCTAGGACCAAGAATGTAAGTGGGAATGTGTCATGCTTGTATCTCCTTCCAAAAAAAAATATTTTTTTACCATGAGGTTTTAATTCAGAAGCACATGCAACATAATAGAGTATGAGGTGCTCATCCATGGGATGCAATGGGAAAGAAAGAGAGACATAAAGCTCATACAAGCCATGGGGGATAGTGAGTTAGTAGTGTATTAGGTGAGAGGGTAGAATGTAGTCAATAATTCAGTCTTAAAGGTATACAGACATAGGGTTTGGGACCTCTTAGAAGACTTTGAGGCATTTGACATTTACTCAATACCAAAGATCCCAATCAACATGTAGACTTGTTGGCATCCATAGGATCACAATATGATATTCCAAGTGTGGTCAAAGACATAAAATATTAGTCTTAAATCATGGTAACATGCATACTATATACACACAATATTTTCAAACTTTTATCGATTATTGACACTTTCTGTCTTACACAAACCCATCTAGTCTTAGTCTCTCTAAGTGTATGCATTAAAGGGTGTACCAGGAAAGGGGTGGGTATACCATTGGTGCTTCTTAATATTTTTGTCCCTTTTTCCAATTTCCATCTACACACTCATCTCCTTAAACCATTTACCCTAAGCTTATTCTTCTTATCCTTACCCATTCCAATCTTTTGCCATGCTTTATCCTCATTTTCTTGCCTTAATTCCATTTTGGATAGTCATTTGTACTAGGTCAAATGGGTTAACCCTATACAATATAGGGGTATTTTTCACTCTTTGAGTTTGTTATCCCTTTGGCTAACCTATCTTAGACCTAGTGAATTATCCTTGAAAACATACAGGGTTGATGGGGTCGATTCTATATAGTTGATGTTTTTGAGAGGATTTAGGGAAAGATTTGCCTATATATATAAGTTAATTTCCAACCAATTGTAATAAGAGAAGAGAAAAATAATATGTGTGAATGAACATATACTTATTGACCATTCTACTTGAGGAATAAAACTTAGGGTTCCATACTTTATTTAGAGATATGGATCTTGTCTTACGGAAAATTCTTTTGGATGCATAGATAGGTTGTGCAACCTAGAAATGATTTCTATTTTTTATCCTTACATACCAAAAAAATCTCTTATAAATTACCTTGGCCAAGGGAGAGATTGAATCTCAGTGGGGTTGTCTTCAAGGTAAGTATTCCTAAATTTATTTCTCCTTTGTAAGAGTAGATAGATAATGTAATTGTGATTATTTCTTCCATGTATTAGGATTTCATATACATTTATGTGAGTATATGTCATCTATGAGTATTTAGTTTAGTTTGTATTATTTCTAACCCCCACTTTGTGCCATAAGCTTTTGTGAGAACTAGGTTAGATTTACTTTCTTGTTTATTAGAATAGAGTGAACATTAAAACTAGGTCTATTTTAGGGTTGTTACATGATTGTGTTAAGAGTGTAGGCTTTGGAATCCTTCCTATCATGGTGTATTGTGATAAGTGATCCCCTAATGGAGTCTAGAGTATCCCCATATTGGTCATTCCCATGCTTAACAAATGTATCCCCAATCAAAAGTGTAGGTATGCTCTATCTTCTTTGAGCCATGATTGATTTATAGACATGATGATCTATGATCTATCTAGGTAGTCTTCACTTATCTTTTGATTTTATCTTCTTATTTTCTAAGTGTATGTAAGAATACAACCATTTCTTGAATTTTCCATACTTCTCAGCTTGAATTAGTGTGATCAATTTAAGACCAATATTTTGCCATTTTTTTTTTAATCTTATACTTCCCAACATGATTTAGTATAATTGATTGGCTTAATTAATTTGTTTTTATATGATTTGTGCCCTTTTACATACCTTTCATTTTATTACATTATTTTTCATACTTCCCAATGTGATTTAGTATGATTTTACTTGTTTTAATTTGGTGCAAAAATATTTTACTTTGGTCTAAACACAAATTTCTTTTTACCATTTTGTTTTACCATCCCTTGGTTATTTATACTTAATCATTTTCTTGTTATTACACATTTCCCAACTTGAAATAGTGTGTAGTACATTTTTGATTGATTAAATTTCACCAAGTCTTTTTTACCTTTTTTTTTAACCATGCATGTGTTTTTCATAGTGCTAAAAAAGAAACCACATCTCATATATTTCCTATAGCATATACAACCATAGCTAAATACATGTGATGGAAATAAATATATCCAAAAAATCCATGACCACAACCACAATGATGAGAAAATACACAACCAACATCAATATGCCAAAATGATACATCATATATATATATATATCATGAGTTTTGATACAACAATACAAACATATAAAATAATCCAGCTCTATGGATGGGCCCCATCTTATCTATCTCATGGCCTAGCCATGCTACATGTCGAGGCCTCAGTCTGACTCCTCTGAATAGTATACTATAAGGAGTTCATTCAAGATATCAAACCCTCTACCTATCCTCATAGATGTATTATATTCACCTATGCCTAAGCCAAATCAATTTGGGTTATTGTATGAGCATATGTCAACTGGGTCTGCATCATAATATGTGCCTATGTCATCTACGTCACTATATCTATATGCAAAGCTCTCTCCTCTACTAAGGATTTCCATGCTCATATCTCACATGCACCCATCTTTGTTGGTGGATGTATCCTCTCCCTCTATGCTCTTATCTACCTCACTTCCTCCCTTGCTAATCTAAACTAGCTTGCCTGAGCTAGCATAGATGGTACACTGGGGTCCTCTGCTGTATTAAGGTCATATGGCTATAGAGTCTCATTTAGGACATCATAGAGTGCTCCCCTCACAAGTGACCCCCATTTTTCCTCCTCATCATTAGCTACACCTTCAAAATAACATCCAAATAGATATTAAATCACTATCATATCATGTAATATCTATTTACCTCTAGTTTATATTTCAAAATGAAAACTTAAGCAAAAATTTAATCATCTTCATTACCTATATATATCTTGGCCACTATGGTCTCACCATCTACACAACCACCTAACATAGTCTCTCCATCGATGCAACCTCCTAACACCTCCTCTATAGGTTACCTCTTTAGCTCAAATCTAGCTATCATGGCTCATGTTTACCTCAACCTACACCTAAATGGCTTCTCTATCATCCAACTCTCCTCTGGCTCACCTACTGGGTCCTCAGGGATGGTGATAGTCTTCACTCTCTTCTTCTCCTCCCACCCCCATCGATGCCATGTCCTTGATAGTCATAGCTCATTTTATTATAGATTTGGTGGTGGTATCTCTAGTGCCACTACCTCTACATCCCTCTCTTCCTATTCTGTTCCCTATCATGCTCATCTAGTTTATGGTTGCTCATGACATGGTATGAGCATCGACTTCATAACTAGTGGCCCTAGTCCCCTCCTCTCCTATGGATCTCTCACATGTATAGCCCACTGCTCAAACATTATATATTGATGCTATTAGATGAGGTAAACCTATCTATCCTAGCACCCATGCCACTATATGTGGCTCTCTCCACTAATAGTGTCCAATCACCTCTATCCTCATTATAATTAGTACAACTATGTAATAGCTTAACCATGTAGTTTTTATGTGCCCATATGGCTACCACATTATTCCTTCACATCTCACTATCTATAGTGATGGCATATATGACTTAGTCCTCTCTCTATATTTGCACTTGAGGTGACCTATCATCGATGCATGGGGTAACCCAACTGATTGATACATGGGAAACCTCTCATAAATCCAAGATGTCAATAATATGATTGGTCCTATATACTTCTAACCTTTGACAAATAACTCATATAGATCATAAATGAGTTGAACCTAGATGATAGAGTTGAGATCATATAGTGTGCCCTCATCTAAAATCCTCTTTCTCAAGGCTACTATGAACATTGGTACCCTACCATCTGATTTATGACATATCACTCACTATGTCATAAGTCCTATCACAACCTTCTTGATATCTAGAATCTATGATTTACATACATCAAACATACTAACTCTCCTACCTCCTAATATCATATCCAAGCCTATAGCCCACATAGCTAAGGCTCTCCTCTCCTCCAAGTTGTCTGGTATGCTTGTAGTCACTGGTGCTCTTGTCATTGGTAACCCTAATATGGTATGCACATCCTCCAATGTGATATCTACCTCTACCACATCCCCATCCCCATCCACTTCCCATATGAAGGTGTTATTTAATCATTCCCAACATCTAAGGAACATGACTAATAGATATGTACTTAGGGGAATCCTACACATGTTAGCTATCCCTCCTAAACCTACAACTACTAGCCTAGCTCTATCACCTATGGTCAGATGCTCCAATAGATCTAGTATCCAAGACACATATACCAATCTCTAGATTTAGGGTCATCCCTGCAACCAAGAAACAACAAAAGGTGTATTAGATCTTTCATGTCATGTATAGTCAAAATACATTATTTTTACAATTTCAATTAAAAAAGCCTAAATTGCTTTAATTCATTCATTTTTACCTATTTTTAGCCTACTCAATCCTTTTTGCCCTTACTCAATCATTTTGGATCGTTTTAGCCTTCTTTCAGTGTTTTGCATGCATTTTTGTACAATTTTGGTTATTTGGTCAACCTAGTTTGACCAAAATTTCCATATTTTTAGCTTAGTTGACTTAAAAATCTAAGTTAACCCTCTTATTTCCCCTTAATAGTATTGCATTATCATTCTAGACTTTTTAAGATTAATTAGAAAATTGTACTAGGTCGATAGTCTATAAAATATATAGGGTCTACACACACCTACTAGGTTGACAGTGTGGATTTTGCTTATTTTCAACCTACTAGGTCGACTGGGTTGACCGAGTTGTTTTTAGTTATCGACCCCTTACATTTTCCTAAAAAATTGCCTTATTGCCCTTTTTTTCCTAATTCCTCTAAACCCATTTCTTGTTTTGATATTTGATACCTATAAAATCTAATTTAGCCTCATTCTAACATCTAGAAATGCTAAAAATTGCATTTTTATAAAAATACACTTAATTCAATAAAAATACTCAAAAATTGGCTTAAAATTCATAGTCACATACCTGTAGTGCACATGCTATCATTCCTAGAGCCCCTCCTCATTTAGCTTGCCATCTCCTTGCCATCCTAGCTCATCTGGTCTCCAGAGCTCTTTTTTTCTCTTTCACAAGTCAAAATAACAAAATGACTTCTCTTTCACCATTTAAAAACACTTTTCAAAATTCAAATTCTTCAATTATTTTCCTGCAAATTCCTTTTTGCCTATATCTTTGCTTTTACTCATCCATTTTCAAAACTATAAAATGCATTGGATTCATGATAGCGTAAAGAATATTTTCCACTACTATATGCCTATATTCCAAAAAATTCATTTTTTGGCTATTTTTTGCACTGACATCTCCAGGTTCACCTAGTGTTCTTCACATTGGATGCCTTGACATCTCTTGCAGTCTACTTTTTTATCTATAATATTAAGGTAAGTAAAGGTATGTGTTTTTCAATTTTGTCCTTTCCTTTATCTTATTTTTTGATTACTACACTTTACTTAGCATCAACATTGTGTGTTATCATGTTCCATTTCCTAAAGCACCATCCTTTGTTACACTTACATGACACGTGATGAGATTTGAGTGGGGCATATGTATACACATAATATTTTCAAATTTTTATTTATTACTAACACTTTGTTCTTGTAGGAACCCATCAAGTCTCAATCCCTCTGAGTGCATGCCTAAAGGTGTGCACTGAGAAAGGGGTGGGTAGACCATTGGTGCTTTGTAAGATTATTGTCCCTTTTTCCACTTTCCATATAGATACTCATATCTTAAAACCATTTACCCTAAGCTTATTCTTCTTAGCCTTACCCATTCCAGTCTTTTGCCATGATTTATCCTCCTTTTCTTGTCTTAATTCTATTTTGGATAGTTGGATGTACTAGGTCAACTGGGTTGACCCTATATAATCTAGGGGCATTTTTCACTCTTTGAGTTTGTTAGCCCTTCGACCAACCGAGCTTAGACCTAGTGAATTGTCCCTAAAAACATACAAGGTTACTGGGTCGACCTTGTACAATCAATGTTTTTGGGAGGATTTAGGGAAATATCTACTTTCTTTAGAGATACAGATCTTATCTTGTGGAGAAGTCTTTTAGATGCAAAGATATGTTGTATAGCCTAGATTTGATTTATCTTTTTTATCCTTACATACCATAATAATCTCTTGTAAAACACCTTGGCCAAAGGAGAGATTGAGGCTTAGCGGCTTCATCTTCAAGGTAAGTATTCCTAAATTTATTTCTCCTTTTTAAGAGTAGATAGATAATGTAATTGTGCTTCTTTATTCCATGTATTAGGATTTTATATACATTGATGTGAGTATATGTCTTCTATGCATGTTTAGTTTATTGTTTTGTTTTTAATCCCCACTTTGTGACACAAGCTTTGGTGAACACTAGATTAGATTTACTTTCTTGTTTATTAGAATAGAGTGAACATTAAACCTAGGAATCTTTCAGGGTTTTTGCATGATTGTGGTATACTATAGGATTTGGAACCCTTCCTATCATGGTGTATTATGATAAGTGATCCCCTAATTAGGTCTAGTGGATCCCCATATTGGTCATGCCCCCACTTAAAAAATGTATCCCGAATTAGAAGTGCAGGTATGCTCTATCTTCTCTGAGCTAGGATTAATTTATAGACATTATCCATTTATTATTTTATACACATACCTTTAATCCCTAACTATGAGGTTAGATGTCAAGTGTTTCAAAATGACAAGTAGATAACATGATTCTTACACTAGGAGGCATAATTATGCTCAAGAAACCAAAGTACATTATAACATCATTATGGGGACCAGATTGTCCAATTGAGGACAAATAAGTTACCTAAGGGGTTGGTGAGCTTGGAAAATATATTAAATGAATATTATTAACTAAGGAAAGACAATTTTAGCATATCCAAAAAGTAAGAACACTATGAGAAGGTCATCATTTTCAAAAATAGGCTACTCAAATTAGGAAAAGCTAACATAAAGGAAGATAATGCAGTGTTCATAGAGTTGTGTCGAGAGTTTGAAAATATATTTGCTTGGGTTTAACATGATTTTAAGTGTTCATCATTCAGAGAGTTATGTTAATATTTTGTAGACATATTTTCTTGGGATTACCATGATTTGAAGGGGGTTGAACCTATTTTGGCTTAGTATACCATATAGTTGGAAGCAACTGCTAAGCATGTGAGACAAAAAAAGAGACTGGTCAACTCTAAGATTGAGATCCTTATGGAGAAAGAGTTGACTGATATCATTTAATTAAACATCATATTCCCCATAAAATAATCTTCATGGGTGGTTAATCTTGTGCCTATAAGGAATAAGAATGGGGAGACAAGGTTATGTGTAGACTTCAGGGATCTCAACAAAGTGTCATTGAGAGACCACTACCCCTTATCATCCATGGATTAGATTATTCAAAAGGTTTTAGGTTCAAAACATTTCTCCTTGGTTGATGGATACCTAGGGTAAAATCAAGTTTTCATGAAGGATGAGGACCAACACAATATTACTTTCACAACCAAGTGGGGCACGTATGCTTAAAATACAATGCGTTTTGGACTATCCAATTTAGGATCCACCTTTCAAAGGGAAATAGATGTAGCCTTCTAAAGACATATCAATGAGATGGTGATCATATACATTGATGACATCATAATATTATCCAAGGATACCAAAGATCACTTGACACACTTGAGGCTAGTGTTTGATAGGTGCAAGCAGTATCTTGTCTTCTTGAATCCCAAAAAGTATATTTTAAGATTTCATGAGGATAGACTTATAGGACATGTTATGTCAAAATGAGGCCTCTATATATAATCTAAGAGGATAAGTGCAATCCTTGATATATCATTTCTCAAACATAAGAAGGGATTGCAGAGTTTTTAGGTAAAATCAACTTTTTTAGAAGGTTCATACCTAAATTTGTAGAATTGGTAAGGCCTCCAACCCTCATGCTCAAGAAACACAAATAGTTTTAATGGACTAAAGAATGGAAGAGAATATTTTAATCCATCAAGAATTCCATCACCCAAAATCCCACCCTCTTCAACCCTAATTTTTCAAGGGACTTCTTCTTGTATGCCTTCTCAACTAATGCTACTATTTATGCCATGTTTATGTAGTAAAACAGTGAGGGATTTGAGAAACCCATAACCTTATTTAGACAAAAATTATATGAGTATGAAGAGAGGTATACATTTTTTTAAAATAATGTACTTTCAGTGATTGAGGTATCAATAAATTTAGACACATGGTGTCTAATAAAAAAATCTATGTCATGGTGGTTTACCCTAGCATCAAGGACTTCATCCTTAATAGGGACTTGAGTGAGAAGAAAAATGGATGGGTGACCAATTGCATCAAATATGACATAGAGGTGAAGGTCACCAAGTTGGTTATGGGTAGGGGACTATGTGAATATCTTGGAATAGATGTAAATGAGGATAAGGAAGTGATTTTAGCAATACAAAGTGATCAATAAGATATTGTACTTACATCTCCTTCCAATTGGACTCAAGACATGGTGAGATTCCTTCAAATGGGAGAATGTCTTATAGGCATAAATAAGATAATAAGGAGATACTTTAGATTAAAATCCATTATTTATATCTTTATTAATGGGGTTATATTCAAAAATTACCTTGATGGCATGCTCTTAAGGTGTGTATAAATTAGCCAAATTGACAAGCTCTTAGACTAGTTTCATGATGGGTCTGAAGGAGGGTACTTTTCAGCCAATACCATAGTAAAAAGGATCATAAGATTATTCTATTTTTATCCAAGTTTTTTCAAGTATTCCCATGCTTGGGTTATGAGGTTCCAAAATTTTGTTATGTTCACAAGAAAGCAAAGACTGGCTCCCTTGCCCCTCAAGCATAATCAAGTGGAGCAACTCTTCATGCAGTGGGGCCTAGACTTTGTAGGTATGATTCAACCTCCATATAGTATAGGACATAAGTGGGTATTGAATACTATGGAATAATTTACTAGGTGGGTGGAGGGAGTTATACTTAAGGAGGTAAATGAGAAATTAGTTTTGGAGTTCAATGAAAATTTAGTGACAAGATTTGAAGTCCCCTCCACACTCATATCAAACAATACACTAATTTCAATAATGGAAGGGTGAGTTAGTGGGATATTAACAATGGAATATACCTTAGTTATTCATCCAATTAATATCTATAGGGAAATGGAATTGTAGAGTCCACCAATAAGAATCTAATTAATATCATAAGGAGAACTATGGAAGACAACCAAAGGGAATGGCATATCAAGATAAGGATAAACTTATGGGAAGATTGGATCACTCCAAAGAGGGATACTATCAATTCACCATATCTTATTTTCAATGGAAAAGAGGTAAAGCTACCCATATCACTTGATCTACCATTTTTGGAACTCACACACTAACTTGAGCTCATGGAGAATGATGATATAAAGGTGAGATTAAATTAATTGAGGGAACTAGAAGAGATAAGGGATGATGATATGAATTCCATGTGGTCCCATAAAGAACATGTCAAGAGATCATTTGAAAAGAGATATTCTTCAAAGAACTTCTAATAATGTGACATTATTCTCAAGTGGGATGAAGACCATGCTAAACCAATTAAACACTCAAAACTTGATAGCATTTGGAGTGGAACATATGTTATTACCAACTAAAATGGGCACAATTCCTTCCAATTGTTTAAGATGAGTAGTGAAGAAATCCATATCCCTATCAATGGGGATTTTTCTTAAGTATTTTTACAAGGAATCACAAACCATCTTTCTACATAGTAGTTTATATTTCGTTCTTATAAATTCTGTAGCACATGACTTGTTCATTGCTTACTTGGTTGTGTTATTGTTACTTTTTATTGTGTGTCCTTATTGTGTTTCCTTATTTCTTGTTGTGTGTTGTAGATATTTTTACATTCCCTGAAGTCTACAAGTTATTGATCATGAGGTGTCAAGTTAGTCAAAGAGTCTTCATCTAGGCATGCGTGATATACAAGAGATCTTAGGTCCTCTTGACCAACATGTAGGTCAATCCTACAAAGTCACCAATAATTTTGAATTGTTTCTTACCTTAAGTCTATAAAGGAGTCAACCTATGCCTTGAGTACCTAAGTTCACCTATGGCCACTCTTCTCATATCTCTTGAAGTGTTAGGGTAGTTTAAAAGGAAGACCATATGCCATCATGTCAAGGAAACAAGTTAAGTGAGGTGATATGTCAAGGTATGCTATGATAGTTATCTTTTACACCTTGTTTTTGCTTGTATCAAATGATCTCTTTGTGATTATTTATGTATAAGGATCCATAACAGGCTTTGGGGTGGTCTTAATGGTCTAAACTTACTCATCTAGAAGATGATCTGATGTTACAATTTATGACCTATCATGAATCCATCTAGTATGTTGAGAACTTGTAAAGTATAGTAAGATAATATGGGTCAAGGATGTTATAATAAAAATGTGGTAACCTTATATAGGTCTTTAGCATGTCTTAAGGTCTCTTGATAGATATTGAGGTAGCCTCCATTTGAGATTTCACTTTAAATCATATGTATTACCTTAAAAGGGGGTGTTTAACCATATAATGATGCTAGTTTGACCCCAAAACACCACTAATACCATAAATTATGCCTTCAAAGGCCTCCATGAATACTAAAATGTCATGATAAAAAAGTTTCATATGCAAAGGGGTGTCTTTTCATAAGTCAAATGATTTATTGTCCACTAAAGGGGCCCACACATGGGAAATAATGGCTCTTCAAAGTTTGCATTCATACTTCATGTTTTGAATTCCATTTTGACCCCTTTTCTCTCATCTTGTGCAATAATAACATTTCAACGTCTAAAAACTTGAGAAAATGTAGGAAACTAGTATTTCATAGGTGTTTTCAAGTAATTATGGATATGTACAGTATAGACATGGTAAAAAAGAGTTAGGGTTTGTAAAATGGATTTAGTACATGCATCAGGTGAGAGAATCTAGTCTTGAGCCAAGAAAGATAAAAAAATGACCCCTCCTTCCCATCATCCTCCTTGGTAGCCATGTATAACACATCATGTTCTTATTGAGTATGGATAAGAAAGAGAAGATGGTGACCTGAGCTCTTGGATAGAATAAGGGGGTCTAATAACATTCTGATCCTTAGCATTAGTTTGCAAAATAATGATCTATGATTTATGAACAAAGGTTAAGAACTTAAGGTAGTCACACTAGCCTTTTAGATCCACATAGGGTCAAGAATGGAATGGTTTCAATGTGTTTCTAGCATGATTAAATAAAATGGTAGTTGTATGTGTTTTAAAAAAGTCTTTAAGGTCCTAAAATTTCATTCTCCACCCCTAGTTCACATGTGGGAGCCTATGGGGGCAATAAACCTCAAAGTTATCGTAAGTTATAGACTATAGACAATGTTTTCTTAATGATGTAGGCCCCTCCAATGCATATATCTGAGATAGGATAGTAGTTTGAGGTTTAATGATGTTTTCATGAATTTATTCAAATATTCTAGCCTCCTTAGATCAAGTGGAGTGATCAAATGGACATCAAAATATCCAAAGAATTATACCTTTAAATGAGTATGACTATGTAGTTGATCTTCAATGCAAATATGGATTGAGCCTTCCATGGTGATGGCTATTAGAGGTCATAAGGACACCCTAGAGCTACCTATAAAGGAACCCTAGAGGTATCATGAACACATGTGGAAGAGTCTCTCTCATATAAAGATCAAACCTCATTATGGCCCTCATAGGTAAGAAACTATGAACTAGTCTTCGAATGCCTTCATAGAATAGTCTAGAAGAAATTATGGTTTTTTAGAAGAGTTTAAGGTTTTCATGGAGTCCTAGGTTTAATTTTCCCCATTCATATGCCTAATCAACCAATTCCAAATGTCTTTCCCTATTGAGTATGTGAATAGGGGTTGTCTAGGGTATCCATAAGTGAAATTGAACATGAATCAATGGTCCATATGAACATGTAAAGGAACCCTTGCTATCTAATGGTCTCATCAAACAAATTCAACTCATAATAGGCTTTATTTTCAAGTTAAATATCCATAGGATCATATAACCATTACCTACATGTTTAAGCATCTTTAACCAAGCCCAAGGCATAGAAACAAGTTATAAATGCTACATAGTAATACTAAAAGAAATTGAGAATATGAAAATTTCCTATTCAAGTATAATTACTATTTAGAAAACATAACCAAGTCTAGAAGGTCAACTCAAACTCAACTTTAAAAGGGTTCTCCTAGACCACATATAATTAAATCTTAAGGATGTAAAGAAGGGTAATATATTGTGAATATAAATATCTTAAGGAGTGTGATGAATTTCAAAAAATGTCAATTAGGTCTCAAACATGATATAGAAGCCCTCCTTTCATTTAGTTCATCATGTGGTCAGACTCTATTTATACTCACACATCGAGATCACCAAGCTTGGAACTACTATAGTCTACCTCCAATATTGAATATAAAATTTTATATGCACATGGAGGAGAAAAATAAAATAGAGAGGTAGAGTATAGAGGTCATGGCCTTAAAAATAAAAAAAACTTGAAAGGATGACTAAGTAAGCTTAGTCAAACATAGATAGTGGCTTAGGTGCATTCAAATCTACCTAGCCAACCAAAATGCCTAAATAATGTGAATTCTAAGGATAATTATTGATCATATCACCCATTTTTAATATGTTAATATTCATTAGTACCCCTAAAGGTGTGATCAATCCAAGAAACTACCTTATGTTAAACACTCAGGACACAAAGGCATGGGCATGACTGTATAGGTGAGCTTTGATAGGAGAGAGGGGAGGCCAAGTCCCAAAATATGTATTTATATATTGAAAAAATTGTTACATGATCCACAAAAATTCCACCCATAGTAAATAAGATTAGACATAGGTCCTACCTAGGCCTATAACATAGCTAGTTAAACGCTTAGGTTAGGCAATGAGACTCAAAATAGACCTATAAGAGAGAAGGGACCGAGATGGTTTTCAGGGTAGTTGAGGGCATATGAAGAAGGTGTATATAAGAGGAAAGGGGTTTCTATGGTGACCTTGAATCCATAAATGAATACCTACAAGTGACTTAGGGTTGTGAAGGTTAGTTTAAGCCTATAAGACCTAAGGCCATCTTTGATCTTTAAGACCTAATCTCTACCTTAGTGAAATATCCAAACTCCATGCTAAAATTAAGGCTATGAGAGGATGTAGGATGTTGATATAGGTCCTAAAAGAGTTATTATAGATAGAGGAAAGAAGATAGTTATTCTTTATCTCTACTACCCTAATCAACCATGTCGAGCTACCAACTCAAGCACTCATATATCACATATCATGATGACTCAAGATTAGTGATATTAGGGGGAGTTTGGGACCCTTTTACACTTAATATTTGAGGAGTAAAAAGTTAAAGTAATGATCCCATCTCTATGAACAATGCTCAACACTATAACCTATAAATAATGCCAAACAAAGAGCTTGAAGGCCACCAACTTTCACTCAGTACTCACTATTCAATCTGCATGGGACCAAGAGTTGTTCAAGAGATTTTAATGGGTCTATGGGATATACATCCATGGTAAATTTTTTTGGTTTTGAGGCCTATATTATATAATCCATCATTAAGATGATAGGTCACCAAAACCCTCTCTAAAACCTAATTAAGACCCGATGAGGAAATTACACCCTCAAATGCTTCTAAATGAGGTATTTGGGCCTTGAAACAAACTTTATGATCTCCCCAGGTCACATGGGCACCCAAATGGTCTACTAGTTAGCACATGTAGAGTATGTAATACATAGATCAGGTCTTAACTAGAGTTTCTCTAAGTCTATAAAAAAGAGATTGGAAGTGATCTACACATTATATATTGTTTTGAGGAGGGAGAGGTATCTATAGGTCTTAAAAAAATTTATAATGACCACCTACAGAGGTTTCTATGTTTAATAGTCACTTGAAAAAATGTCTAGGTACTTAGTTAGAGGGACTATGCATTCATAAAAGAGAAGTAAGTGGCTCACCCATGACAACAAAAATTATCTAAGGGATTTAAGAGGTGAATTCCATACCAAAAAGGGTGGCCAAGTGCTTCACAACTCTAGTTTGGAGTCAAGAAACATGGACTCTACCTTCAGTCCTATTAGTCTATCACCCTTCTCAAGGCATGACTACTTGAAGACTAAAACATAGGACAAAAATGAGTTATATAACACCTCAAAACATCATAGATATGTTTTTCAAGGATTTTCATATATGTAAGCAATAGTGGTTTGTAGAGGAAAGATCATAATTGGTCATTGTGGCCAAAAAATGCCTTGAGAGTGTACATAATGCATAATTGTCACTCGAGGAGCAACTTGATGAGCTTAGAACTATATGGAATAGTTGGATAGGGTTCTAAGAACATAAAAAACATAGAGGGGCCTTGTCTAAAATAAACTAGTGGCATTAATTCATAGGTTAAGGGCCTAACCTTTATGAACCATTGCTAAGAACCCAAACTCCCTTAAACTTCCCTAAAACCCTAATAGTGACCTAATGGAGGAAGTATTGAAGAATTTGCATAAAAATGCATTGGAATGGATTGGGAGAAACCTAAATATCATATTAAAATTTGAGGATATCTCATCCATGGCATTGGGCTATATAGATAGTTGTACATACCTCCTAGAAACACTATTTTGGCAAGGTTTAAGGAAAAATCCAAGGTGTAGATCTTAGTGAAGGGTTGAAGATCATTGAGAAAGGTAGTATGAGGATTATTATAACTTCTAAAACCATAAAAAACTCTTATTTCATCCTATAAAATATCCTACTTGTTTTAACCAAAGGGGTAGTCTATAAATGCTTGTAAAGGGTGACCTGGTCACCTAGGTAAATAGGAATTACAAGTTTACACCATGGAAAGGCATAATTAATGGTATAATAATATTATATAGAATTGTAACATGATTATTAACTTATTATTAAGCTTTTATTGAGGCCTTATGTTCATCAAAGCAATGAGCATCCAAGTAACTAGGCCTAATTGCCTAATATGCCTACTTGGTCAACAAAGGGAGATGTTCATTGGCATAAAGGGATACTATGGAGTAAATACAAGTCATAATTCCTTTTTAAATACATCATGTAAGTGATTAGGACTATTTAATATCTGAAATAAATTATGGGTTAGTTTTCCAAGTCATATTGGCATGCAAGAAGGAGGTGGCTGCTAAATGCTTCATGAGGGGAACTAATTGAACCACTTTGATGCTTTGTAACTATCAAAATCAGAGGGAATTGACTAGGTTGGCATACTCATATTGTGTATGGGGTAAAAATTGGATAGAAATAGACTTCAAAACCTGAAGTTACTCATTAAATACCACTGACCATGAAGGAAACACATGGGATAAGTGTTGTTGAGCATT